>CAWUFW010006478.1:600000-800000 GCA_963921515.1 Calotriton arnoldi
TGAAACCGCATCTCCCCTTCACATTGCAGAGGGACAAGCTACCCCTCCTGCACACAGACGTGTCATGACCATGATCAAGCCACCATGAAAGCGTGGACGAATGTAGGGGCAGTGACTCCCGCTTACGTACATGTTGCCCATGTTGTGGGACTCGAGCCACAGGGGGCATCCCTGCATCATGGTGGTAAATATTTGACCCCAAAAGGAGCCCTGTTGTCAACTGTAGGACACAAATGGCAGCCAAAATGGAATGAATTTGGACACAAGTGAAACGCCGAAGAGTGGGATTCCCTACTAACTGCGACACACAGAACTGGCAGTCCGAATACCTAAACAGCCCGTTTGCACAGAGGTGACACACCCACCATCCATGAACAAATCATAAAATTGACCGCAATACATGTCGCACTCACACTTGTCTGAGTGATGTGCCTGTACAGATGAGTGACATGCACTCAGGGAATGTGTATTTTGAAAGCATTTAGTAGCACATGCTGTGCCTGTGGCCATATTGTACTGTCCCATGATTGCCAAGGACTGTCACAATGTGACGTGCTCATGTGAAGAAATTGTCAATGATGGTGTTCCTACGGGCAATTCCTGCTGTGGCCACAGTGGGGTGTGGGCCACCTGCCTCATCATCATCATCATCATCGTCCGGTGCATCTGGCACTTGTATCCATGGGGCCTTGCTGCGTACACATATGTTGTGCAACACACAACATGCAACGATCATTTTGCACACAATGTCTGGGCTGTGCAGGAGCCTCCCACCTGTGACGTCCAGGCACCTGAAATGTGACTTCAACACGCCAAATGTGCGTTCCACGATGCCCCTGGTGTGTTTGTGGGCCGCATTGTACTGCCTCTGGGCCTGTGTGTCCGGGGCTCGGAGGGGTGTCATCATCCAAGCGCAGAGTGCATATCCTTGGTCACCTGTGACTGTGCAGAGACATGAGTCAATAGTTGGTTCTGCATGATGTGCTGGCAGGCTCAGTGGTTCATTGGTGTGTGATGTGTGACTTCGTGATTCCTGCATGACATGTACTGCATGTTGCAAGTGAGCGGCATCAATGTGTATTACGTAGCCTCACTGCTGCTCCTCCCTCCCCCCGAGCCCATCCACTAGTGTGCGCAGTGCGGTTGCATCACTTGCACCCCTACGGCACACTATTGTCATGCCTGTCTGCGCATGTCCACAAGCCTGACAACGACACAGTGATGTCGTGCGCTGAAGGTGGATGGACACGTGTGTGTAGGCCTATGGTAAGGACAGGGTGGACACAGATGTAGAGTTCATGCCTGGCTGAACTCGCCATGCAGTTGAGGGTAGACCTTTGGCTTATGTTGCGGAAATAGCGACACACACAACAGTTGGCATGTCTGATCCCTGACCCTGAGTGGTCTTGCACACCCTCAGTTACCCATCAGCTGAGCCCGTACTCCGGGGGCATGCTACATAGCAACATTGTGTATTGTGTGATGGGTGGCGCCGACACTACACCTGAGACACATGCATTAGTTACCGCCTTGGCACGGCCTACACTTAACCACGCCCAGAGCCACGTGTTGAATGACCACACCCCTACGCCGTACTGCCGTACGCCGGTCCACTCCCTCATGCCCACAGGGGGGGTCCAACACAGATACGTGTCCCAGGTCCACCCCACTGCCTGAGGTGACAAGGTTGCGCACGCTGTCCACTACACACCAAACACCAGCAGTGCATGTAGCCATGGATATGTCTGTGGTCTGCATACTGCAGTCTGTCCAGCACTTCCACGCCACACTTGGCATTGTGTACATTCTCATTCATGGGTCACTTGCCTCTTTTGTACATGCCTGGTTCCCACCTCTCCCCACATTCCGCTATTGTGTGGCTGAGGTGCCATGCTGTTGATGGCTCATGTACATGGCTAACCAAGGTTGCCACAGTAAGTTGTGCTGTTGTGTCTGGTGGGTGGGCATGTTGTTTGGCATGTTGTATGTGATTTTGTGACGTGTGCAGTGCCAGAGTTGTGACTTGCATGATTGTGGAGTTGAGGTGTGTGGTGTGTTCAGTTGGTACTTGCCAACGAGCAGTGCATTCCCATAGGTGCCATCCTGGAAGCGCTGGTTGATGATGGACTATCGGAAGATGAGGGGATCATGCACACTGCCTGGGTAGTTGGCTACGACATTGGTGACCAGTCCCCTGTGGTCCACTATTGCCTGCACGTTGATGGAATGCGTGTGCTTTCTGTTGCGGTAATTGTGTGCAGTGTCGGCAGGGGGCACAAGTAGGACATGTGTGCTGTCGATTGCCCCCAACATGTGCAGGAATCCAGCTATGGCGTGTAGTCCTTGCTTGGTCTCCAGCTGCTCCTGCGCATTGTGGGGGACGTATAGGTACTGGGGTACCTGGCTGATGATGGCATCCAGGACAGGTGTGAGGAACTTGGATGGGGCTGGCTGTGAGACTCCTCCGACTCTGGCGGTTGTTGGTTGGGAGGTACCAGAGGGCAACAGGTGCAGCACAGCCAGCAGATTTGTCTGCGGAGGGATGTTGGTTGTCCGCTGTGTTGGTACCATCAGCCTGCGGGCAATGATGTTCAGGATGCGGTGGATGGTTGTCCTTTTGAGCCTGTAGTGGGCATTGTCTGGTGTTAGGTCTGTGAGGCTGGTGCATTTCCTGAAGGTCCGCTGTCTTTGTCTGTGCTGCCTCTGTGGTGGTCCGGGGGGGGTGGAGGGGTGGCGATCCTGGGGGTGGTGGTGGTGGGTGTTGTTGCCCTCTCGGGGCTCCGGGATGCATGGTGTGTGGCTCCATGGCATCTGTTGTTCTTCATGTGTGGCTCTGGGCTGGTCTCCCTTTGATGGTGCAGGTTGTCGTCCGACTTTACACCAGGTCAGAGCGGGTGTTAGTTTCCTGCTGCTAACGCACCTTATCGCCTGTTTTGTGGTCTTATCGCCGATGTGGCTGGTCGTTGAGAATGTTGAGGTGTGGTGTTGTCGCGGCTTTTTGCTCGGGAACGCCTACTCTGCATCTCATTAGCGATAGTTGCCGGGGTCATTTGTGGCGATGTTTTTTGCGGATGCTTTCGCACGTAAACTAGTGGTATCGGGGGTTAGCACCAGCTTGTGAATGGGGCGATAATTTTATCGCAACTTTGGCTGCGATAAAGTGCCAGTAACTCGGCGATAGCTCCTTGAGAATATGCCCCTTAATCTTTGGTTTAACACTTTTTTTTGCATATTCTCGTAAACAAATTCGTAAAATGTCAATAGATTCCCGTCGAATACTGAAAATACTGCTACAATCCCAGTTATATACAGGAGCTTGTGTACGCCTCCCTTCAACTTCTTCAGCTATTACTTCTTCCACATTCCTAGGAGCCATTTTTTCTTTTGGAATGGGAGAACTATCTTTCATCTCATAGCATCGACCACTAATATCAACTGCATGTACTAATGTGTTCTCTTGAAAATAGCTTTCTTCATTAAATAAAGGCTCAGTACTGGAAGTGTGTTTCCATTTACCAGTAAAAGTTTTCAATCTTTACTTCTATTAACCAGTCTTTTTCTTTTGTTTTTCTCCTTCATAAACACCACTGTTTTATCCAATGTTCTTATGCTCTTCAATATTAATATAAATAATTTTTGTTTCAATTCAAAAGCACTATCTGCTAAACTTTAAATGTGTTGCTTTTTCTTATACGCTACTGATCTTTTTTTAAATATTTTTTACATTCTTGTAGTAAATTATGAATTACTCTACTTCTAAACATTCTTGTACATATATCCTTATACTCTTTTTGTCTTCTTGTAATATGTGTTGTTGTCCCATTAACTAATGGTTTTTTACCATGACAATTCTTCTTTTCCTTCTGATTTGTTGTATAACTTTTCTTTTCATTATTATTGACTTTTTTTCATCTCTATACAACTGTTTTAAGAAACTGTTTAGTGCTCTTACCAGAAGAGTTTTTATCCTGTGTAACGTTTTGCTCTTTTTCTAATGTACTATTTTCACTTTTCTTTGTTCTCTTCTCCTTTCATGTTTTCTTGCCATCTTCAATTTGTGTTCCAAATAAAATAAATGTCTAAAAAACAAAGAACAGTTTGTTACATCAATTAACAATTTTAAATTAATTACATATCAATATTCATAATAACCAATAAGCAATTGCTTACAATTACAATGCTATTCCCTTTATAACAAATAAAAATGTACAATACCTAATTATGCACTTTTGCAAAGCTCTAAATGCTTGAAAGTCTGGGGAAAAACATTTTAACCTTTTTAAGCTAGCATCTTCAGATGCATAACACGTGAGAATACATGTACAAGTAGACACATACCTGTCATGAGATGACGCAGACCTTTAAACTTGACAGAGTGCACTTACCATTGCAAACAGACACCTACATTTATACAGCCTACTTCAAGTGTACCTTTCCTGTGACTCATTCGAAGTAGCCTAATCCCTAATCCCTCTGCCAACATGACATAAACCTCACTTTCCTCTGGCAGCTTCACTATTCACCGACTGCTCAGAATGTTGGGCCTAGCTAAATTTAAAACAGCAAACCTTCCCATGTCACTGTTGTAAGTTTCACCATGTTTCTGAAGGCATAACTATGTGTGTCTGTGCCTTTTGCTAGTGACATGATACATAAAAAGAAACATACAAATAGTTCAATACCTGTTTTTCAGACCACATGTGTTCTAAATTTGTGTACAAGAAGGTGTATGTATTCCTTTCTGCTCATAAAAGAGGGCACGTGGGTGTTGAATAGTCTATTTAAGGGACTCTATAACACCTACATATGTAAGACATGTGTGCCTGTGCAACCGAATGACAGAGCAGACCTGAGAAGATTTGTCCACTTGTAGGAGAAGCTACCAGATTTTTAAGCTATCATCCTCAGATGCATAACACATGTGAGAATACATGTACAAGTAGACACATACCTCAGTCACGAGAGCAAGCTGAACTTTAAACTTGAAAGACTGCACTTCCCATTTCAAGCAGGCACCTATATTTATATGGCCTACTTCGACTGTACCTTTCCAAAGACTCATACAACGTAGTCTAATCACTAATCCATCTGCCAAGATGCCTTAAATCTCACTTTTCTCTTGCAACTTGACTATTCACTGACTGCTCAGAATGTTAGGCCTACCAAATTTAAAGCAGCAATCCTAACCATGTCACTGTTGTAAGTCTCACCATGTTTCTGAAGGCATGCATGTGTCTGTCTGTGCCTTTAGCTAATGACATGATACATAAAAATAAACATGCAAATTGTTGAATACCTATGTTTCAGACCGCATGATCTGTAAATTTGTGTACAAGAAGGTGTATGTATTCCTTTCTGCTCATAAAAAAGGGAACGTGGGTGTTGAATAGTCTATTTGAAGGGACGCAAAGAGAAGCAAAAGAGGTGCAGAAGGAAGCAAGAGAGGTACAGAAAGAAGGAAGAGAGGTGCAGAAAAAGGCAAGAGAAGTGCAGAAAGAACTAAGAGCCTCATTACGATGGCGGAAGGCCCGCCACCGACAGCCTGTTGGTGGCGGGCCTTCCGCCATCGTGCTGCTGTTTTCCCCCCGCCAAATTATGATGACGAGGAGAATCGTTGGTGCAGCGCGGCGGTCATAAAGACCGCCCGCCACGGTTCCGCAAGGCGGTCCCTTTATGACCGCCTTGCAGAACTACACCATAGGCTCGCCTTGCAGGCACCGCCGTAGGAATTAGGATATCCCTTTCATCCATTCGTTTTGCAGCGGCCAAACCGCCGCAAAACGAATGGCGGAAATTGGTTTGGGGGCCCGTAGCGGGCCCCCCTTGATCCCTGGGACTGGGTCAAGGGCACTGGGGGGCACCTATGGTGCCCCCCTACATATCCCTGCATTATGTGGCTGGCACCGCATGGTGCCTGACACGTAGTGCAGGGATATGCAAGTGCCTTTAATTTTGCATTGCGGCGGGGCCTGCTGAACGCATCCCCACCACAATGCAAAATATGGGTGATGCGACCGCCATGGTGGCGGTTCCATCGTAATTTGGATTGTGGTCCCAAATCCGACACGATGCCGGACGGATGGAAGTCCGTCCACCATCGTAATGAGCCCCTAAGAGAGGTGCAGAAACAAGCAAGAAAGGTGCAGAAAGAAGCAAGAGAGGTGCAGAAAGAAGAGAGTAAGGTGCAGAAAGATGCAAAGGAGGTACAGAAAGAGGCAATAGAGTTGCAGAAAGAAGCAAGAGAGGTGCAGAAAGAGGCAAGAGAGGTGCAGAAAGAGGATGAAAGGTGCAGAAAGAGGCAAGAGAAGTACAGAACGAGGCAAGGGAAGTGCAGAAAGAGGAAGAAAGGTGCAGAAAGAAGCAAGAGAAATGCAGAAAGGGACAAGAAAAGTGCAGAAAGAGGAAGAAAGGTGCAGAAAGAGGCAAGAGATGCGGAAAGAGGCAAGAGAAGTGCAGAAAGAGGCAAGGGAAGTGCAGAAAGGCAAGAAAAGTGCAGAAGGAGGAAGACTGGTGCAGAAAGAAGGAAGAGAAGTGGAGAAAGAGAAAAGAGAGGTGCAGAAAGAAGCTAGAGAGGTGCAAAAAGAGGCAAGAGAAGTGGAGAAAGAAGCAAGAGAGGTGCAGAAAGAAGAGTGTGGTGCAGAAAGAGGCCAGTGAGGTGCTGAAAGATGCAATAGAAGTGGAGAAAGAAGCAAGAGAGGTGCAGAAAGAAGCAAGATAGGTACAGAAAGAGGAAAAGAGGTGCAGAAAGAAGCAAGAGAGGTGCAGAAAAACACAAGAGAAGTACAGAAAGAACTAAGAGAGGTACAGAAAGAAATAAGAGAAGTACAGAAAGAGGCGAGAGAAGTGCAGAAAGAGGCAAAAGCAGTGCAGAAAGAAGCAAGAGAAGTGCAGAAAGAAGAAGAAATGTGCAGAAAGAGGCAAGAGAATTGCATAATGAGGCAAGAAAAGTGCAGAAAGAGGAAGAAAGGTACAGAAAGAGGCAAATGAGGTGTAGAAAGAGGCAAGAGAAGTGCAGAGAGAGGAAAAAAGGTGCAGAAAGAGGCAAGAGAGGTACATAAAGAGGCAAGAGAAGTGCAGAAAGAGGCAAGAGTAGTAGAAAAAGAAGCAAGGGGGTGCAGAAAAAGGCAAGATAAGTGCGGAAAGAAGCAAGAGAGGTGCAGAAAGAAGAGATTGAGGTGCAGAAAGAGGCAACTAAGGTGCAGAAAGAAACAAGAGAAGTACAGAAAGAGGCAAGAGAGGTACAGAAAGAGGCAAGAGAAATGCAGAAAGAGGCAAAAGAAGTGAAGAAAGAAGCAATAGAGGTGCAGAAAGAAGAAGAAATGTGCAGAAAGAGGCAAGAGGTGCAGAAAGAGGATGTAAGGTGCAGAAACAGGCAAGAGAAGTGCAGAATGAGTCAAGGGAAGTGAAGAAAGAGGAAGAAAGGTGCAGAAAGAAGCAAGAGAAATGCAGAAAGGGACAAGAAAAGTACACAGAGGCAAGAGAAATGCAGAAAAAGGCAAAAGAAGTTCAGAAAGAAGCAAGAGAGGTGCGGAAAGAAGAATAAAGAGAGGTGCAGAAAGAGGCAAGAGAAGTACAGAATGAGGCAAGGGAAGTGCAGAAAGAGGAAGAAAGGTGCAGAAAGAAGCAAGAGAAATGCAGAAAGGGACAAGAAAAGTGCAGAAAGAGGAAGAAAGGTGCAGAAAGATGCAAAAGAAGTACAGAACGAGGCAAGAAAAGTGCATAAAGAGGAAGAGAGGTGCAGAAAAAGGCGAGAGAGGTGCGTAAAGAGGCAAGGGACGTGCAGAATGAAGCATC
This sequence comes from Calotriton arnoldi, assembly GCA_963921515.1. NCBI lineage: Eukaryota > Metazoa > Chordata > Amphibia > Caudata > Salamandridae > Calotriton > Calotriton arnoldi. The sequence continues at coordinate 607,795 of CAWUFW010006478.1, forward strand.
AGAAGTACAGAAAGAGACAAGAGAGGTGCAGAAAGAGCCAATAGAGGTTCAGAAAGAGGTAAGATAGGTGTAGAAAGAGGAAAGAAGGGTACAGAAAGAAGAAAGAGAAGTAGAGCAAGACGCAAGCGGAGTACAGAAAGAGGCAGGAGAAGTGGAAAAAGAAGCAAGGGGGTACAGACAGAAGCAGGAGAGGTGCAGAAAGAAGAAGAAATGTACAGAAAGAGGCAAGAGAGGTGCAGAAAGAGGCAAGAGAAGTACAGAATGAGGCAAGGGAAGTGCAGAAAGAGGAAGAAAGGTGCAGAAAGAAGCAAGAGAAATGCAGAAAGGGACAAGAAAAGTGCAGAAAGAGGAAGAAAGGTGCAGAAAGATGCAAGAGAGATGCGGAAAGAGGCAAAAGAAGTGCAGAAAGAAGCATCAAAAGTACAGAAAGAGGCAAGAGAGGTACAGAAAGAGCCAAGAGAGGTTCAGAAAGAGGCAAGAAGGGTACTGAAAGAAGAAAGAGAAGTAGATCAAGAAGCAAGAGGAGTACAGAAAGAGGACGACTGGTACAGCAAGAAGAAAGAGAAGTAGAGAAAGAAGCAAGAGGAGTACAGAAAGAGGAAGGCTGGTACAAAAAGAAGGAAGAGAAGTGGAGAAAGATGCAATAAAAGTGCAGAAAGAGGCAAGAGAAGTGCAGAAAGAGTCAATAGAAGTGCAGAAAGAGAAACAAGAGGTGCAGAAAGAAGCAAGAGAGGTGCAGAAAGAAGGAAGAGAAGTGCAGAAAGAGGCAATAGAAGTAGAGAAAGAAGCAAGAGAGGTGCAGAAAGAAGCAAGAGAGGGGCAGAAAGAGGAAAAGAGGTACAGAAAGAAGCAAGAGAGGTACAGAAAAACACAAGAGAAGTGCAGAAAGAACTAAGGGGCCGATTCAAGGAACTAATCTGAGATAAAATCCTAAACTTACTACTTTTGGTATTCACAGAGGGCATTTAGTAGTAGTAAAGTTAGGACTCCTAACTTTACTACTACTAAACTGAGACAAAATCCTAACTTTACGACTTTCAGTATTCACAAAAGGCATTTAGTAGTAGTAAAGTTAGGAGTCCTAACTTTACTACTACTAAATGCCTTCTGTGAATTCCAAAAGTAGTAAGTTTAGGATTTTATCTCAGATTAGTTCTGTGAATCGGCCCCTAAGAGAGGTGCAGAAAGAAGCAAGAGAGCTGCAGAAAGAAGTAAGCGAGGTGCAAAAAGAAACAAGAGAAGTACAGAAAGAGGCAAAAGAAGTGCAGAAAGAAGCAAGAGCGATGCAGAAAGAAGCAAATGAGGTGCAGAAAAAACAAGAGAGGTACCGAAAGAAACAAAAGAAGTACAGAAAGAGGCAAGAGAAGTACAGAGAGAGGCAAGAGAAATGCAGAAAGAGGCAAAAGAAGTGCAGAAAGAAGCAAGAGAGGTGCAGAAAGAAGAAAAAATGTGCAGAAAGAGGCAAGACAGGTGCAGAAAGAAGAAGAAAGGTGCAGAAAGAGGCAATAGAAGTACATAACGAGGCAAGAAAAGTGCATAAAGAGGAAGAAAGGTGCAGAAAGAGGCAAGAGAGATGTGTAAAGAGGCAAGGGACGTGCATAAAGAAGAATCAGAAGTACAGAAAGAGGTAAGAGAGGTGCAGAAAGAGCCAAGAGAGGTGCAGAAAGAGGCAAGAGTAGTAGAAAAAGAAGCAAGGGGGTGCAGAAAAAGGCAAGATAAGTGCGGATAGAAGCAAGAGAGGTGCAGAAAGAAGAGAGTGAGGTGCAGAAAGAGGCAACTAAGGTGCAGAAAGAAACAAGAGAAGCACAGAAAGAGGCAAGAGAGGTACAGAAAGACACAAGAGAAGTACAGAAATAGGCAAGAGAAATAAAGAAAGAGGCAAGAGAAATGCAGAAAGAGGCAAAAGAAGTGAGGAAAGAAGCAAGAGAGGTGCAGAAAGAAGAAGAAGAAATGTGCAGAAAGAGGCAAGAGAGGTGCAGAAAGAGGACGTAAGGTGCAGAAACAGGCAAGAGAAGTGCAGAACGAGTCAAGGGAAGTGAAGAAAGAGGAAGAAAGGTGCAGAAAGAAGCAAGAGAAATGCAGAAAGGGACAAGAAAAGTACTGAAAGAGGAAGAAAGGTACAGAAAGGCAAGAGAGATGTGGAAAGAGGCAAGAAAAGTGCAGAAAGAAGCATCAAAAGTACAGAAAGAGGCAAGAGAGGTGCAGAAAGATCCGAGAGAGGTTCAGAAAGATGTAAGAGAGGTGTTGAAAGAGGCAAGAAGGGTACAGAAAGAAGAAAGAAGTAGAGAAAGAAGCAAGAGGAGTACAGAAAGAGGAAGACTGGTACAAAAAGAAGGAAGAGAAGTGGAGAAAGATGCAATAGAAGTGCAGAAAGGCAAAAGAAGTGCAGAAAGAGTCAACAGAAATGCAGAAAGAGAAACAAGAGGTGCAGAAAGAAGAAAGAGAGGTGCAGAAAGAAGGAAGAGAGGTGCAGAAAGAAGGAAGTAAGTGCAGAAAGAGGTAATAGAAGTGGAGAAAGAAGCAAGAGAGGTGCACAAAGAAACGAGAGGGGCAGAAAGAGGTGCAGAAAGAAGCAAGAGAGGGACAAGAAAACACAAGAGAAGTACAGAAAGAGGTGAAAGAAGTGCAGAAAGAGGCAAGAGAAATGCAGAAAGAGGCAAGGGACGTGCAGAATGAAGGATCAGAAGTACAGAAAGAGGCAAGAGAGGTGCAGAAAGAGCCAATAGAGGTGCAGAAAGAGGCAAGAGAAGTGGAAAAAGAAGCAAGAGAGGTGCAGAAACAAGCATGAAAGGTGCAGAAAGAAGCAAGAGAGGTGCAGAAAGAAGAGAGTGAGGTACAGAAAGAGGCAACTGAGGTGCAGAAAGAAACAAGAGAAGTACAGAAAGTGGCAAGAGAGGTACAGAAAGAAACAAGAGAAGTACAGAGAGGCAAGAGAAGTACAGAAAGAAGCAATAGAAATGCAGAAAGAGGCAAAAGAAGTGCAGAAAGAAGCAAGAGCGGTGCAAAAAGAAGAAGAAATGTGCAGAAAGAGGCAAGAGAGTTGTAGAAAGAGGATGAAAGGTGCAGAAAGAGGCAAGAGAAGTGCAGAACGAGGCAAGGGAAGTGCAGAAAGAGGAAGAAAGTATAGGAGAGTAGGATCTGCTTCACATGGGTACCCCCACTTTTTGCTGATGCTTCACTGTTTTTCGACATTAGTCTGGCTGGGGCCCTGCTAATCAGAACCCCAGCCTAGCTGCTTCCTCTCTAAAATGGTTTCCATGTGCCTTAGGCACATCTCTGATTGGGATCTGGAGTGCCCTTATAAGTCCCTAGTATATGGTATACTATGTACAAAGGGCATAGGTACCTCAGAGGCCTGCCAGGGGCTGCAGCATGTATTATGCCACCCCTGGAAGGCCATCCAAACTGACACCACAGGTCTGCTACTGCAGCCTGGGTAAGGTGGTGCAAGCACCCTTACTGTGATATAGGTTACCTATATCACGAAATACATACACACATATAAACCTATAAGTCACTCCTAAGGCAGGCCTTATCAATCCTAAAGGCAGAGTGCATGGTTCCTATGTGAGAGGGTGCCCCTGCATGAGCAGGGCCCCTCTGCAGTGTTCGGAGACCATCTCTGATGCTGTTTGTAGTGCAGCCTGACCATATACTCTTAAGCGCATTATATCCTCGCGGTAAAATGCTAACTTTGGAATGGCTGCACCTAAACATGTCGTGTTTGGTGTCAAACATCTTGGAATACTACCCCCCGCCAATCTTGGCGGCGGGGGTAGCATTCCACCCTTCTAGAGGGAAAGACATGTTAACTCTGACGAGTCCGGTAACTTCTTTCCAGAGCCCTGGCATCACAAAATGGATGCTGCTGCCACAGACACGAGTCTGGCCTCCTGCTGCTGGACGAAACTCCGGCAGGGGAGGCCTGGACAATAGGTTTCCTGTCCCAGGGAGGTGTGACCACCTCCCCAGACAGGATAATGTGTATTGGGGCTGGGCGGGAGCACTTTCGGGTGCTTTGAAGTCCTGCACTGGGGGCACATTTGGTGTCCCTGTGCATACCCCAGTTCAAACCGGATCAGGGGCTTGCAGCCCCTGCTTTGGCGCGAACTGGACAAAGGGAAAGGGGTGTAGCCACCCCTCTGCCCTGACCCACCCATAGGTGGGGCCACAGAGTAGTCCAACCCCTATTTTTAGAATAAAGGTAGGAACCCAGTCCTTAGGACTTTAGATTATACCTGGACGAAACTCTGACACTGAATCCTGGACCTTCGACGCTCTACGACAAGATTAGAGGACTGAAGAATCTCCCTTGGGGTCAAGGAGTGACTCCCCTGCTTGGCAGGCACCAAAGAAGCATCTGTCCGGTTCGCATTTCTGAAGCTCCCGTCGGACGCCGAAGTCATCGCATCACCAGAGGTGGATTCTCAGACTTTCCCGAGGCTACCCTGAGTCCCCAGCAAAGCTGAGGCCCGTGGCTATCGTGGGTGACTTGAGACCGTGACCCCTGGACACCGAGCACATTTGCAAGTGCATCATGTTCTGGGTCTCCCAAGAAGTCGTGCTTTGGGCTCCGAGTAGCCCTAGCCTCCAGCACCACCTGCACCGAAGATCACTGGCCCCCACTCCACGAGTGTCCTGTAAGCCAGCTCCACGTGCGGCGTCACGAGGCTCCTTTGCGGTCGCTAGCCCGTTGGCTAGTAGCCCTTAACGAAGGCCAATCTTTTTCTTACTTGGCATCCAGGTTGCTCCAGGCCTGCCCTCACTTACTCTCGCTGGGTGAGTTCCACAGACCTTGCTGGTCTGCACCATCGACGATCTACATCTTCACCAAGACTTACCGTTGCCAAGGCTTGTTGGGTCCAATCCGGTCGCCGACACCTCAGCACTCGACAGACATCGAGCACCAGCCCGAATCCTGCTCCTGGTTGCCGACAACGCCTCCCGGACCTCGTGGCTGAAGAGTCAAGACGACCGTCAACGCACCTGAAGCACTCGACATCGGTGGGCATCTGTCCATCGCCTTCCTGGTCACTGGCTAGTGACCCAGACTCTGTCCCCTCTGCTTTCAGGTTCACCAGAACTCCGATCCACTCTTGGATCCACCCGGACACTTTTCTCTTGGCCGCCAGCAGCACTTTGCAGCAGATCGCCATTCGAATCGACGACGAAACCCGACCCCGAAAGGCACCTATGCACCCGGCTTCCCTGGGTGAGGTAACACGAGTACTCCGGTGCTCCCGTGGGTAGAGACTCTTCAAAGTCCTAGATCTCAAAGGGTTTTGTCCTAGTCCTCTTCTAAGTGTCCCTTTCCTCTATTTTCCCGATCCCGACTTTCTCCATAGAAGTTAACGGCGTATCGCGGTTGTGTATTTGCACTGCACGCGTCTCCCGTGGGTCCCCTGTGTCACTACCTTGGGTGGTTCCTTGTGGTCCAAGCACTTCTAGAGGCTCTAGGCCTAGTGTCTAGTTCAGTCGTGGTTCGCATACCACTTTATTGGTATATGGTTTGGTACGCCCCTAGGGCCCAAACGTGTATTTGTGCTATTATTGTAATTTAAGATCTTATAACCTATGTACTTCGAACTCTAGCCTCATAAAGAGACTAGAGGGGTGTGTTTAGTAATAAATACATATATTTTGAATATATACCTGGTGTGGTGCTCTTTCATTTGGTCACTCAAGAGATTATAGACTGGTAAAACAAGCTGCTTTACATTCCTTCAAGACTTAGCCTGAAGGCTGCTCTCCATAGCTACCACTAGGATAGCTTTCAATAAGGTTGTCTTTAACCTACCTACCATAAGAGTCGATTTGGACTGGTGCAAGGTGCCCACTATAATTAGTGGACAGCATATGCCAGGCCAACTTCTCACATTGGTGTGCAGCGTGTGGGATTCCAGCTTGCTATTGTTTTACCAGATAATCTCAATTGAATTGATCAACTGAAAACCACTAAAGGTACCTAAGGTACATATAATTTAAGCTTAGAATAACAGTAAGTTCTACTGAACTTAGAGTTGTGTGTTAAGGGATAGCACAACCCTTTCTACAACTCAAGAGAGTTTAGTAGGCCACACTAGAGTAGGTAGTGCATACACCACACCACACTAGTAATGTCTTTAAGGGCAGGATCCAAAGAATCCTTGCAGGAAGCCATTGAGCTTCCACCCTCCAAGTATGATACACTCCCATTCTTGGAATTGAGAGCTTTATGCAACTTGAGAAAAATAAGGACAGGCCAAAGCCCCACCACCCAACACCTCAAGGAGTTGTTGGTGGCTTATGACCTTAGTAAGCCTGTAGGGACTGAAGGGGTAGGAGCTGAGGGTGGGGCAGAAGAAGAGGAGGAGGCCAGGGGTACCAATACCCCCAGCCCCCTCTGAAACTGGCCAGGAGGGTGACAATGACCCTGACCTGGAAAACCCAATCCCTCCTGTGGATGATGATGAGGATGATCAAAATGATGCCCTCTTTGTCCCCCAGGAAGGATTAAGAGTGTGCCCAGAAGGTCTAGGTCTCCTTCTCAGGAGTCTAACCACTCTGGCACCTCTATAGGGAGCTCTGTCTCATCTCATAGGAGAGAATCCTCTCATGAGAGAAGAAAGAGGCTAGTCCAGTATGAGGAAACTCAGCTGGAACTCAGAAAAAGCAATTAGCTTTAGATAGAGAATCCCTAGATCTCCTTAGAGAGAGAAGAAAGTTGGGACTAGAGTCCCATGGTGGCAGCCATGTCCCTAGAGATAGGGAAAGGTCCTATGACCATAGGAACCTGAGCAAGATTGTCCCTCCCTACCAGAGTGGGGATGATATCCACAAATGGATAACTGCTTTAGAGAGGGCCTGTAAAGTACAGAAGGTCCCTCAGGAGCAGTGGGCAGCAATCTTGTGGCTCTCCTTTGCTGACAAAGGTAGAGATAAGCTCCTCACTGTTAGAGAGGAGGATGCTGACAATTACACGGTCTTGAAGAGTGCTCTTATTGATGGGTTTGGCCTAACCACTGAACAGTACAGGTTGAAGTTCAGAGACACCCAAAAAGCACAGACTCAAGACTGGGTAGACTATGTGGATTGTTCTGCCAAGGCTCTGGAAGGCTGGTTGATGGGCAGTAAGGTGTGTGACTTCTCAGGATTGTATAATCTGATAATGAGGGAGCAGATTCTTAATAACTGTCAAAATCAGCTGTTGCATCAATACCTGGTAGACTCTGATCTGACCTCTCCCCAAGAATTGGGAAAAAAGGCAGACAAATGGGTCAGGACCAGGGTGAAGCAGAAGGTACAGAACCAAGGTGGGGAAACCAAGAAGCAAGATACTAAGAACTCTGACAAGGGTGGGGAGAAGGGTAAAGATCAAAAGTCTTCATCAGGCCCCCAAAAATCTTCTTCTGGTGGGGATTCCCAGTCTACCAAGGGTAAAGGCCAAAGAAAACCATGGTGCAAGGTCTGTAAGCAAAAGACCCACTGGACCAGTGATTGCACCAAGTCCAAAGACTCCAGTCCAGCACCCACCAATGCCCCTAAGGCACCTGTTCCCCCTAGTACAGTTGGTGGAAGTGCTCCAGCAAAGGGTTTAGTAGGGTTCACCCTGGGAACTGAGTTGGGCTCTGACTTAGTCAGGGAACTGACTCAGGCTGTGTTAGTCTGTGATGGAGGCATGGATGTGACCTCCGCTGTGAGTCCCAGTAATCTGGGCAAGTACAGACAACAGCCTTTAATTAATGGACGTGAGGCTTTGGCATTTAGGGACACAGGGGCAAGTGTCACAATGGTGACACAAGACCTTGTGCTACCTGGGCAAGTTATGCTTGGTGAGATGTACCAAGTGACCAATGCTAGCAATGTCAGAACAGACCATACTCTGGCAGTTGTTAACTTCTCCTGGGGAGGGGTAACTGGCCTTAAGAAGGTTGTGGTAAGTGCAAACCTACCAGTCGAATGCTTGCTTGGCAATGACTTAGAGACTTCTGCTTGGGCAGAAGTGGAGCTCAGGACCCATGCAGAAATGCTGGGGATCCCTGCAGATGTGTTTGCTGTGACCAGGTCACAAGCCAAAATGTCTAGCACTGAACAGGCCTTGGATTCTGGAAGAATGGACCAAGTGCCTTCCAAGAGGAGGAGTAGTAGGGTTAAGGCAGTGCCTTCCCCTTGGCTCAGGAGGAAGATCAGTCCCTTGAGGGGGATGATCTCAGCCCTGAAGAAGGAACTGTCCCAGAGGAACTGGAACCTGACCAGGTTGAGTTCTTGGGGACAGGGGGACCTTCTAGGGCAGATCTGAGCCAGGAGCAGCAGAGCTGCCCCTCCCTTGAACCCCTCAGACAGCAAGCCGCTGCTGAGGCTGCTGGGAAAGCTAGTGGTCCCCATACAGTGTATTGGGATGATGGACTCCTGTACTCAGAGAGTAGAGACCCCAAGCCTGGTGCTACCAGGAGGTTGGTAATACCTTTGAAGTTCAGGGGCTTCCTATTGACCCTAGCCCATGATATTCCCTTAGCAGGTCACCTGGGCCAGAACAAGACTTGGGACAGAATTGTCCCTCACTTTCACTGGCCCCACATGTCTGAAGACAGTAAGGAGTTTTGTCGCTCCTGTGTAACCTGCCAAGCCAGTGGCAAGGCAGGTGGCACTACAAAGGCCCCCTGATACCACTACCTGTGGTGGGGGTGCCCTTTGAAAGGGTAGGGATTGACATTGTTGGTCCCATGGATCCCTAAACAGCCTCTGGGCACAGGTTTATCCTGGTGGTAGTGGATCATGCCACCAGGTACCCAGAAGCTATTCCCCTCAGGACCACTACAGCACCTGTGTTGGCAAGGGCCCTCCTGGGAATCTTCTCAAGAGTGGGCTTTCCTAAGGAGGTAGTATCAGACAGGGGTGCTAACTTCATGTCTGGGTACTTGAAAGCAATGTGGAAGGAGTGTGGAGTGACTTATAAGTTCACCACACCCTATCACCCACAATGCAATGGTTTAGTTGAGAGATTCAACAAAACCTTGAAGGGCATGATTAAAGGGCTCCCAGAAAAGCTTAGGCGTAGATGGGACATACTCTTGCCCTGCCTTTTATTCGCATATAGGGAGGTGCCTCAGAAGGGGTTGGTTACAGCCCCTTTGAACTTCTGTTTGGCCACCCTGTGAGGGGTCCACTGTGCTTGGTGAAGGAAGGCTGGGAGTTACCTCTCAAGCCCCCAAAGCAAGATATAGTGGACTATGTACTTGGTCTCCGCTCCAGGATGGCTGAGTACATGAAAAAGGCAACCAAAAACCTTGAGGCTAGCCAGGAACTTCAGAAGGCCTGGCATGACCAAAAGGCTGTTCTGACTGTTTACCAGCCAGGACAGAAGGTGTGGGTGTTGGAGCCAGTGGCCCCAGCAGCTCTCCAAGACAAATGGAGTGGACCCCACACTATTGTTGAGCAGAAGGGTGAGGTCACTTATTTAGTGGACCTAGGAACACCCAGGAGTCCCCACAGGGTTCTCCATGTCAACAGGTTAAAACCATATGTGGACAGGGCAGACATGGGCTTGCTCATGGCTACTGATGAAGGGCAGGAGGAAGAGAGTGACCCACTCCCTGACCTGCTCTCACAGAACCCTGACGATGGGTCAGTTGATGGTGTAGCCTTGGCAGGCAGCCTCACTACCCAGCAACAAACTGATTGCAGGCAAGTCCTCAATCAGTTTCAACATATGTTTTCACTGACACCCAGTCAGACCACCTGGTGCACTCATGAAGTGGACACTGGGGACAGTCTGCCTATTAAAAACAAGATTTATAGGCAACCTGACCATGTCAGGGACTGTATCAGGACTGAAGTCCAGAAAATGTTGGAATTGGGAGTAATTGAGCCCTCAGATAGCCCTTGGGCTAGTCCAGTAGTCCTAGTACCGAAACCTCACACCAGTGGTGGAAAAAGAGAGATGAGGTTTTGTGTAGACTACAGGGGTCTCAATGCAGTCACTAGGACTGATGCCCATCCAATACCCAGGGCAGATGAGCTCATAGATACTTTGGCCTCTGCCAAATATCTCAGCACATTTGACCTAACAGCTGGCTACTGGCAGATCAGACTAGCTGATACTGCAAAGCCCAAGACAGCATTCTCAACCCCTAGTGGGCATTATCAATTTGTGGTAATGCCCTTTGGTCTGAAGAATGCACCTGCCACTTTCCAGAGGTTGGTGAACACAGTTCTCACAGGACTGGAAGCCTATAGTGCAGCTTATCTAGATGATATTGCTGTCTTTAGCTCCACCTGGGAGGATCACCTGGTCCACCTCAGGAATGTTTTACAGGCCCTGCAAAAGGCAGGCCTGACTATCAAGGCCACTAAGTGCCAGATAGGGCAGAGTCAGGTTGTGTACCTGGGCCACCTTGTGGGTGGAGGCCAGGTTCAACCTTTGCAGAGCAAGATCCAGACCATCATGGACTGGACTGCTCCCACAACCCAGACTCAGGTGAGAGCCTTCTTAGGCCTGACTGGGTACTATAGGAGATTTGTCAAGGGGTATGGATCAATAGTGACACCCTTGAATGACTTAACTTCTAAGAAAATGCCCAAAAGGTTCAGTGGACAGTTAGCTGTCAAAAGGCATTTGATGACCTCAAGCAGGCCATGTGCACTGCTCCAATTCTGCAGAGTCCTGATTACTCCAAGAAGTTCATTGTTCAAACAGATGCATCTGAGTTGGGGGTAGGGGCTGTACTGTCACAATTGAATGAAGAAGGTCAGGATCAGCCAGTAGCTTTTATTAGCAGAAGGCTGACCCCTAGAGAGAAACGTTGGTCAGCCATAGAGAGGGAGGCCTTTGCTGTGGTCTGGGCTCTGAAGAAGTTGAGGCCATACTTGTTTGGTACACACTTCCTGGTTCAGACAGACCATAAGCCCCTCTTATGGCTAAAACAAATGAAGGGTGAAAACCCCAAACTGCTTAGGTGGTCCATTTCCCTACAGGGGATGGACTTTACAGTGGAACATAGGCCTGGGAGTAACCATGCGAATGCAGATGGACTCTCTAGGTATTTCCACTTAGAACATGAAGACTTAACTGGGCAAGGTTAGTTTAATGTCCCTATGTTTGGGGGGTTGTGTAGGAGAGTAGGATCTGCTTCACATGGGTACCCCCACTTTTTGCTGATGCTTCACTGTTTTTCGACATTAGTCTGGCTGGGGCCCTGCTAATCAGAACCCCAGCCTAGCTGCTTCCTCTCTAAAATGGTTTCCATGTGCCTTAGGCACATCTCTGATTGGGATCTGGAGTGCCCTTATAAGTCCCTAGTATATGGTATACTATGTACCAAGGGCATAGGTACCTCAGAGGCCTGCCAGGGGCTGCAGCATGTATTATGCCACCCCTGGAAGGCCATCCAAACTGACACCACAGGTCTGCTACTGCAGCCTGGGTAAGGTGGTGCAAGCACCCCTTACTGTGATATAGGTTACCTATATCACGAAATACATACACACATATAAACCTATAAGTCACTCCTAAGGCAGGCCTTATCAATCCTAAAGGCAGAGTGCATGGTTCCTATGTGAGAGGGTGTCCCTGCATGAGCAGGGCCCCTCTGCAGCGTTCGGAGACCATCTCTGATGCTGTTTGTAGTGCAGCCTGACCATATACTCTTAAGCGCATTATATCCTCGCGGTAAAATGCTAACTTTGGAATGGCTGCACCTAAACATGTCGTGTTTGGTGTCAAACATCTTGGAATACTACCCCCCGCCAATCCTGGCGGCAGGGGTAGCATTCCACCCTTCTAGAGGGAAAGACATGTTAACTCTGACGAGTCCGGTAACTTCTTTCCAGAGCCCTGGCATCACAAAATGGATGCTGCTGCCACAGACACGAGTCTGGCCTCCTGCTGCTGGACGAAACTCCGGCAGGGGAGGCCTGGACAATAGGTTTCCTGTCCCAGGGAGGTGTGACCACCTCCCCAGACAGGATAATGTGTATTGGGGCTGGGCGGGAGCACTTTCGGGTGCTTTGAAGTCCTGCACTGGGGGCACATTTGGTGTCCCTGTGCATACCCCAGTTCAAACCGGATCAGGGGCTTGCAGCCCCTGCTTTGGCGCGAACTGGACAAAGGGAAAGGGGTGTAGCCACCCCTCTGCCCTGACCCACCCATAGGTGGGGCCACAGAGTAGTCCAACCCCTATTTTTAGAATAAAGGTAGGAACCCAGTCCTTAGGACTTTAGATTATACCTGGACGAAACTCTGACACTGAATCCTGGACCTTCGACGCTCTACGACAAGATTAGAGGACTGAAGAATCTCCCTTGGGGTCAAGGAGTGACTCCCCTGCTTGGCAGGCACCAAAGAAGCATCTGTCCGGTTTGCATTTCTGAAGCTCCCGTCGGATGCCGAAGTCATCGCATCACCAGAGGGAGATTCTCAGACTTCCCCGAGGCTACCCTGAGTCCCCAGCAAAGCTGAGGCCCGTGGCTATCGTGGGTGACTTGAGACCATGACCCCTGGACACCGAGCACATTTGCAAGTGCATCATGTTCTGGGTCTCCCAAGAAGTCGTGCTTTGGGCTCCGAGTAGCCCTAGCCTCCAGCACCACCTGCACCGAAGATCACTGGCCCCCACTCCACGAGTGTCCTGTAAGCCAGCTCCACGTGCGGCGTCATGAGGCTCCTTCGCGGTCGCTAGCCCGTTGGCTAGTAGCCCTTAACGAAGGCCAATCTTTTTCTTTCTTGGCATCCTAGTTGCTCCAGGCCTGCCCTCACTTACCCTCACTGGGTGAGTTCAACAGACCTTGCTGGTCTGCACCATCGACGATCTACATCTTCACCAAGACTTGCCGTTGCCAAGGCTTGTTGGGTCCAATCCGGTCGCCGACACCTCAGCACTCGACAGACATTGAGCACCAGCCCGAATCCTGCTCCTGGTTGCCGACAACGCCTCCCGGACCTCGTGGCTGAAGAGTCAAGACGACCGTCAATGCACCTGAAGCACTCGACATCGGTGGGCATCTGTCCATCGCCTTCCTGGTCACTGGCTAGTGACCCAGACTCTGTCCCCTCTGCTTTCAGGTTCACCAGAACTCCGATCCACTCTTGGATCCACCCGGACACTTTTCTCTTGGCCGCCAGCAGCACTTTGCAGCAGATCGCCATTCGAATCGACGACGAAACCCGACCCCGAAAGGCACCTATGCACCCGGCTTCCCTGGGTGAGGTAACACGAGTACTCTGGTGCTCCCGTGGGTAGAGACTCTTCAAAGTCCTAGATCTCAAAGGGTTTTGTCCTAGTCCTCTTCTAAGAGTCCCTTTCCTCTATTTTCCCGATCCCGACTTTCTCCATAGAAGTTAAGGGCGTATCGCGGTTGTGTATTTGCACTGCACGCGTCTCCCGTGGGTCCCCTGTGTCACTACCTTGGGTGGTTCCTTGTGGTCCAAGCACTTCTAGAGGCTCTAGGCCTAGTGTCTAGTTCAGTCGTGGTTCGCATACCACTTTATTGGTATATGGTTTGGTACGCCCCTAGGGCCCAAACGTGTATTTGTGCTATTATTGTAATTTAAGATCTTATAACCTATGTACTTGAACTCTAGCCTCATAAAGAGACTAGAGGGGTGTGTTTAGTAATAAATACATATATTTTAAATATATACCTGGTGTGGTGCTCTTTCATTTGGTCACTCAAGAGATTATAGACTGGTAAAACAAGCTGCTTTACATTCCTTCAAGACTTAGCCTGAAGGCTGCTCTCCATAGCTACCACTAGGATAGCTTTCAATAAGGTTGTCTTTAACCTACCTACCATAAGAGTCGATTTGGACTGGTGCAAGGTGCCCACTATAATTAGTGGACAGCATATGCCAGGCCAACTTCTCACATAAAGGTGCAGAAAGAAACAAGAGAAATGCAGAAAGGGGAAGAAAGGTGCAGAAAGAGGCAACAGAGATGCGGAAAGAGGCAAGAGAAGTGCAGAAAGAAGCATCAAAAGTACATAAAGAGGCAACAGAGATGCGGAAAGAGGCAAGAGAAGTGCAGAAAGAAGCATCAAAAGTACATAAAGAGGCAAGAGAGGTGCAGAAAGAGCCAAGAGAGGTTCAGAAAGAGGCAAGAAGGGTACAGAAAGAAGAAAGAGAAGTAGAGAAAGAAGCAAGAGGAGTACAGAAGGAGGAAGGCTGGTACAAAAAGAAGGAAGAGAAGTGGAGAAAGATGCAATAGAAGTGCAGAAAGAGGCAAGAGAAGTGCAGAAAGATTCAACAGAAGTGCGGAAGGAGAAACAAGAGGTGCAGAAAGAAGCAAGAGAGGTGCAGAAAGAAGGAAGAGAAGTGTAGAAAGAGGCAATAGAAGTGGAGAATGAAGCAAGAGATGTGCAGAAAGAAGCAAGAGGGGCAGAAAGAGGAAAAGAGGTGCAGAAAGAAGCAAGAGGTACAGAAAGAAACAAGAGAAGTACAGAAAGAGGCGAAAGAAGTGCAGAAAGAGGCAAGAGATGTACAGAAGGAGGCAAAAGAAGTGCAGAAAGAAGCTAGAGCGGTGCATAAAGAAGCAAAAGAAGTGCAGAAAGAAGCAAGAGAGGTGCAGAAAGAGGCAATAGAAGTACAGAACGAGGCAAGAAAAGTGCATAAAGAATAAGAAAGGTGCAGAAAGAGGCAAGAGAGCTGCGAAAAAAGGCAAGGGATCTGCAGAAAGAAGCATCAGAAGTACAGAAAGAGGCAAGAGAGGTGCAGAAAGAGCCAAGAGAGGTGCAGAAAGAGCCAAGAGAGGTGCAGAAAGAGGCAAGAGAATTGGAAAAAGAAGCAAGGGGGTGCAGAAAAAGGCAAGAAAAGTGCAGAAAGAAATAAGAGAGGTACAGAAACAAGCATTAAAGGTGCAGAAAGAAGCAAGAGAGGTGCAGAAAGAAGAGAGTGAGGTACAGAAAAAGGCAACTGAGGTGCAGAAAGAAAAAGAGAAGTACAGAAAGAGGCAAGAGAGGTACAGAAAGACATAAGAGAAGTACAGAAAGAGGCAAAAGAAGTACAGAAAGAGGCAAGAGACATGCAGAAAGAGGCAAAAGAAGTGCAGAAAGAAGCAAGAGAGGTGCAGAAAGAGGACGAACGGTGCAGAAAGAGGCAAGAGAAATGCAGAAAGGGACAAGAAAAGTGCATAAAGAGGAAGAAAGTTGTAGAAAGAGGCAAGAGAGATGCGGCAAGAGGCAAGAGAAGTGCAGAAAGAAGCATCAAAAGTACAGAAAGAGGCAAGAGAGGTGCAGAAAGAGCCGAGAGAGGTTCAGAAAAAACCACAGTACAGAAACCACCCTCCTCGCCGCAACAGATGACATCCGCACCCTACTGGACAAAGGAGAAACAGTAGCCCTCATTCTCCTCGACCTATCAGCGGCGTTCGACACAGTCTCCCACCGCACCCTAATACGCAGACTCTACGACGCAGGAATCCAGGACAAGGCCCTCGACTGGATCTGCTCCTTCCTCTCCAGCAGGATGCAGCGGGTCAGACTCCCCCCTTTCCTCTCGGACCCCACACCTACCACCTGCGGAGTCCCCCAGGGCTCCTCCCTCAGCCCGACGCTCTTCAACGTCTACATGGCTCAACTCACCCCCATCGTCAGAACCTACGGACTCAACATCATGTCATATGCAGATGACACCCAGCTCATCCTCTCCCTATCCAACGAGCCCAACACCGCCAGACGCAACTTTAGAGAAGGCATGGAAGCCGTCGCCAAATGGATGAAAAACAGCTGCCTACAACTAAACACCAACAAAACAGAAGTACTCATCATGGGCCCAAACCCCGACGCCTGGAGCGACACCTGGTGGCCCCCCGCCCTTGGAAACCCGCCAACCCCCACAGACCACGCACGCAACCTGGGAATCATCCTGGACTCCGAGCTCAAAATGGACCGCCAGAACAACTCTGTCTCGTCTTCCTGCTTCCACACCCTCCGCCTCCTTCATAAGACCTTCCAATGGATCCCGCTCGAACACCGAAAGACCGTCACTCACGCCCTGGTCACCAGCAGACTCGACTACGGCAACGCACTCTATGCCGGAATAAACAAAAACCTCACCCGCAAGCTACAGAACATCCAGAACACCGCCGCAAGACTGGTCCTCAACCTGCCAAAACACTGCCACATCTCCCAGCACCTGCACACACTCCACTGGCTCCCCGTCAAGGCGAGAATCACCTTCAAGATGCTCACCCACGCACACAAGGCCCTCCACGGCACCGGACCAGCATACCTGAACAGCCGACTCAAATTCCACGTACCCCAAAGGACCCTACGATCAGCCCAGCTCTCCTACGCCGTGGTCCCCGCACCAGAAAGACCAGATCGGGAGGCCGCTCCTTCTCCTTCCTCGCGGCCAAAGCATGGAACGCCCTTCCGCTCCACCTCAGACAGACAACATCGCTCCCCATCTTCGCAAGAAACCTCAAAACCTGGCTCTTCGACAGACCCCCTCCTTGATGGAATGGAACATGCACCCCCCCACCCCTAGCGCCTTGAGACCCTTACGGGTAAGTACTCGCGCTTTAACAAACCCCTGATTGATTGATTGAAAGATGCAAGAAGGGTACAGAAAGAAGAAAGAGAAGTAGAGAAAGAAGCAAGAGGAGTACAGAAAGAGGAAGACTGGTACAGAAAGAAGGAAAAGAAGTGGAGAAAGATGCAATAGAAGTGCAGAAAGAGGGAAGAGAAGTGCATAAAGAGTCAACGGAAGTGCAGAAAGAGAAAAAAGAGGTGCAGAAAGAAGCACGAGAGGTGCAGAAAGAAGGAAGAGAAGTGCAGAATGAGGTAAAAGAAGTGGAGAAAGAAGGAAGAGAGGTGCAGAAAGAAGCAAGAGAGTGGCAGAAAGAGGAAAAGAGGTACAGGATGAAACAAGAGAGGTGCAGAAAAACACAAGAGAAGTACAGAAAGAGGTGAAAGAAATGCAGAAAGAGGCAAGAGGAGTGCAGAAAGAGGCAAAAGAAGTGCAGAAAGAAGCAAGAGCGATGCAGAAAGAAGAAATGTGCAGAAAGAGGCAAGAGGTGCAGAAAGAGGAAGGAAGGTACAGAAAGAGGCAAGAGGTGTAGAAAGAGGCAAGAAAGGTGCAGAAAGAAGCAAGAGAAGTAGAGAATGAAGCAAGATAAGTACAGTAATAGGAACACTGGTGCAAAAAGAAGGAAGAGAAGTTGAGAAAAATGTAATAGAAGTTCAGAAAGAGGCAAGAGAAGTGCAGAAAGAAGCAAAAGAAGTGCAGAAAGAAGCAAGAGCGATGCAGAAAGAACAAATGTGCAGAAAGAGGCAAGAGCGATGCAGAAAGAGGAAGAAAGGTGCAAAAAGTGGCAAGAGAAATGCAGAAAGAGGCAAGAGAGGTACAGAAAGAGGAAGAATGGTGCAGAAAAAGGCACAAGCAGTACAGAAAGAGGCAAGAGAAGTGCAGAAAGAGGCAAGGGAAGTGCAGAAAGAGGCAAGAGAAGTGCAGAAAGAGGAAGACTGGTGCAGAAAGAAGGAAGAGAAGTGGAGAAAGGGCAATTGAAGTACAGAAAGAGCCAAGAGAAGTGACAAAAGAGTCAACAGAAGTGCAGAAAGAGAAAAGAGAGGTGCAGAAAGAAGCTAGAGAGGTGCAGAAAGAGGCAAGAGAAGTGGAGAAAGAAGCAAGAGTGGTGGACAAAAAGGCAAAAAAAGTACAGAAAGAACTGAGAGGTGCAGAAACATGCAAGAAGGCTGCAGAAAGAAGCAAGAGAGGTGCAGAAAGAAGAGAGTGAGGTGCAGAAAGAGGCAAGTGAGGTGCTGAAGGAAGAAATAGAAGTGGAGAAAGAAGCAAGAGAGATGCAGAAAGAAGCAAGAGAGGTAGAGAAAGAGGAAAAGAGGTGCAGAGAGAAGCAAGAGAGGTGCAGCAAAACCCAAGGGAAGTGCAGAAAGAACTAAGAGGTACAGAAAGAAACAAGAGAAGTACAGAAAGAGGTGAGAGAAGTGCAAAAAGAGGCAAAAGCAGTGCAGAAAGAAGCAAGAGCAGTGCAGAAAGAAGAAGAAATGTGCAGAAAGAGGCAAGAGGGGCAGAAAGAGGAAGAAAGAGGCAAGAGAAGTGCAGAAAGAGGTAGAAAGGTGCAGAAAGAAGCAAGAGAAATGCAGAAAGAGGCAAGAGAAGTGCAGAAAGAAGGATCAAAAGTACAGAAAGAGGCAAGAGAGGTGCAGAAAGAGCCGAGAGAGGTTTAGAAAGAGGTAAGAGAGGTGTTGAAAGAGTCAAGAAGGGTACAGAAAGAAGAAAGAGAAGTAGAGAAAGAAGCAAGGGAGTACAGAAAGAGGTAGACTGGTACAAAAAGAAGGAAGAGAAGTGGAGAAAGATGCAACAGAAGTGCAGAAAGAAACAAGAGAAGTGCAGAAAGAGTCAATGGAAGTGCAGAAAGAGAAACAAGAGGTGCAGAAAGAAGCAAGAGAGGTGCAGAAAGAAGCAAGAGCGATGCAGAAAGAAGCAAAAGAAGTGCAGAAAGAAGCAAGAGAGGTGCAGAAAGAGGCAAGAGAGGTGCACAAAGAAGAAAGGTGCAGAAAGAGGCAATAGAAGTACAGAACGAGGCAAGAAAAGTGCATAAAGAGGAAGAAAGGTACAGAAAGAGGCAAGAGAGCTGCGGAAAGAGGCAAGGGACGTGCAGAAAGAAGCATCAGAAAAACAGAAAGAGGCAAGAGAAGTGGAAAAAGAAGCAAGGGGTACAGAAAAAGGCAAGATAAGTGCGGAAAGAAGTAAGAGGTGAAAAAACAAGCATGAACGGTGCAGAAAGAAGCAAGAGAGGTGCAGAAAGAAGAAGATATGCACAGAAAAAGGCAAGAGAGGTGCAGAAAGATGCATGAGAAGTGCAGAAAGAGGCAAAAGAAGTGCAGAAAGAAGCAAGAGTGATGCAGAAAGAAGAAATGTGCAGAAAGAGGCAAGAGAGGTGCAGAAAGAGGAAGGAAGGTACAGAAAGAGGCAAGAGAGGTATTGAAAGAGGCAAGGAGGGTGCAGAAAGAAGCAAGAGAAGTCGAGAATGAAGCAAGATGAGTACAGTAATAGGAACACTGGTGCCAGAAGAAGGAAGAGAAGTGGAGAAAGATGTCATAGAAGTTCAGAAAGAGGCAAGAGAAGTGCAGAAAGAGGCAAAAGAAGTGCAGAAAGAAGTAAGAGCGATGCAGAAAGAAGAAATGTGCAGAAAGAGGTAGGAAGGTACAGAAAGAGGCAAGAAGGTACAGAAAGAGGCAAGAGAGGTATTGAAAGAGGCAAGGAGGGTGCAGAAAGAAGCAAGAGAAGTCGAGAATGAAGCAAGATGAGTACAGTAATAGGAACACTGGTGCCAGAAGAAGGAAGAGAAGTGGAGAAAGATGTAATAGAAGTTCAGAAAGAGGCAAGAGAAGTGCAGATAGAGGCAAGAGAAGTGCAGAAAGAGGAAGACTGGTGCAGAAAGAAGGAAGAGAAGTGGAGAAAGGGTAATTGAAGTACAGAAAGAGGCAAGAGAAGTGAGGAAAGTGTCAAGAGAAGTGCAGAAAGAGGAAGACTGGTGCAGAAAGAAGCTAGAGAGGTGCAGAAAGAGGCAAGAGAAGTGGAGAAAGAAGCAAGAGTGGTGTAGAAAAAGGCAAAACAAGGACAGAGAGAACTAAGAGAGGTGCAGAAACAAGCAAGAAGGCTACAGAAAGAAGCAAGAGAGGTGCAGAAAGAAGAGAGTGAGGTGCAGAAAGAGGCAAGTGAGGTGCTGAAAGAAGCAATAGAAGTGGAGAAAGAAGCAAGAGAGGTGTAGAAAGAAGCAAGAGAGGTACAGAAAGAGGAAAAGAGGTGCAGAGAGAAGCAAAAGAGGTACAGAAAAATGCAAGAGAAGTGCAGAAAGAACTAAGAGAGGTATAGAAAGAAACAAGAGAAGTACAGAAAGAGGTGAGAGTAGTGCAGAAAGATGCAAAAGCAGTGCAGAAAGAAGCAAGAGCAGTGCAGAAAGAAGAAGAAATGTGCAGAAAGAGGCAAGAGAAGTGTGGAACAAGGCAAGAGAAGTGCATAAAGAGATAGAAAGGTACAGAAAGAAGCAAGAGAAATGCAGAAAGAGGCAAGAGAAGTGCAGAAAGAGGCAAGGGACGTGCAGAATAAAGCATCAGAAGTTCAGAAAGAGGCAAGAGAGGTGCATGAAGAGCCAATAGAGGTGCAGAAAGAGGCAAGAGAGGTACAGAAAGAGGGAAGAGAAGTGCAGAAGGAGGCAAGAGAAGTGTAGGAGAGTAGGATCTGCCTCTTATGTTGCCCCCACTTTTTTCTGATGTTTACACTGGTTTCTGGCTACAGTCTGGCTGGGTCCCTGCCAATCAGGGCCCCAGCCTCTCTGTTCTCTCTAAATGACTTGGAGTGCACTCTAGGTGCACTAGTGATTGGATACTGTGGTACCTTATGAGTCCCTAGTATATGGTACCTTAGGTACCAAGGGCATAGGTAATTCACAGGCCTACCAGGGGCTGAAGCATGTATTATGCCACCCCTGGGAAGCAGACTAAATCTGACACCACAGGCCTGCTACTGCAGCCTGGGTGAGGTGATGCTAGCACCCCTCACTGAGATATAGGTTTCCTATATCTCTCCTGCACACACATTTAAACCTATCAGTCACCCCTAAGGCAGGCCCTATCAATCCTGAGGGCAGGGTGCTTGGTTCCTATGTGAGAGGGTGCCTCTGCCTGAGCAGGGCCCCTCTGCAGCTCTCAGAGTCCATTCTCTGGGGCTGTTTGTGGATGCGGTTAAACCATATACTCTTAAGTGCATTATATCCTCGCGGTAGAATGCTAACTTTGGAATGGCTGCATCAAAACATGTCGTGTTTGGTGCAAACATCTTGGAATACTACCCCCCGCCAGTTCTGGCAGCGGGGGTAGCATTCCACCCTACTAGAGGGATAGACATGTACCTACTGTGGAAACGCGGTAGAATCCTGCAGAGCCCTGGCATCACAAAATGGATGCCACCAGTCACAGACACTGGGCTGCCCTCCTGCTGATGACCGAAACTCGCAGTGGAGGAAGCCCAACAATAGGTATCCTGTCACAGACAGGGTTTAGTGTATTGGGGCTGGGTGGGTGCACTCTTAGAGTGCTTTGAAGTCCTGCACTGGGGGAGCAGAAGGCTCCTCTGTGCATATGCCAGTTCAAACCTATAGGTGGGGTCATAGAGCTAGTCCCTCCCTTTCTTTTAGTATAAGAGGGGGAACCTGTGCATTGCAAACTAGATACCCCTGGATGACGCTCTACAAGAAGAATCCCGGACCTTCGACGTTCCACTACCTTTGGAAGATGGAAGAATCTCCCTTGGAGTCAAGGAGTGACCCCCCTGCTTGGCTGGCACCAAAAACGACAACGACGGTTGCAAACTACGCCGCTCCCGCCGGAGCCCGAAGTCCCTGCAGCCCAGGAAGAGAATTTCCTGACCCCTCCAAGGCCATCGTGAGTCCCCAGCGAAGCTAAGGCAAGTGGACCCCACGAGCAATGAGGAACCGCAGCCCCTGGGTACCGTGCACTATTGTCGAGTGAAACCCCTTCACGATGCTCTACGAACTTGTGCTTTGGACCACGTGTGGTCCCAGCCTCCCGCAGATATCCCTCCCAAAATCAGAGGCCTACACCGTCCCGAGTGACCGTGGGCCCCTGTTGAGTGAATCCTCCTGAGGCGTCTTCGCGATCCCTTGCCAGCCGGCTTGTGGGTCCCCAGAAGACTTTCCAAAGAAACCAGAGGGCTCCTCTGGTTGCTCCAGGCCTGCCCTGACCTACCCTCACTGGGTAAGTTCCCCAGACCTTGCTGGTCTGCACCATTGACTTTTCCTTTCCACCACGAGACTTGCGGCTACCAAGGCTTGTTGGCTCCAATCGAGTCGCCGACACCTCAGTAAGCTGCAGACATTGTGGGACACACCAAATCCAGCTCCTGGTCATCATCGACGCTGCCTGGACCATGTGGTCGAAGAGTCAAGACACTCGTGAACGACCCGAAGCTGTCGACGACGGTGGGCATTCATCTGCCTTGCCCAGAGTCACTGCCAAGTGACTGTGAACACTGTCCCCTCTGCTTTTAGGTCTTCCTCCCTCCGAATCCAGGCTTGGATTCCAACGGACACTTCTTCTGTCGCCGCAAGCAGCAAGTCTTTACTGGCTCCCATTGAAAACGACGCCGCAACCCGACACCAAAGGACACCTATGCACCCGGCTCACCTGGGTGAGGTAACTTTAGCACTATGGTGCTCCTGTGGGTGTGGGCCCTAGAACTACTTACCCTGTAAGTGGCTTGCTTGTAGCTACCCTAGAAGTGCCCTAAAACTCTTATTTTCCCCGTGCGATTCTCGCACTGGCTCGTACAGGGTTCGCGTCTGTGTTAGACACATCGCGTCCAACTCCCTTGTAACTCTATCAGTATCCGCGTCCTTCGACTCGTACTGACCGATCGGTGTGTTCGCCTCGAACACGCCAAGGACCTTTAACACTGAACTCTCAATCGCGTCTGTTCGCATAGACTCGTACCGGACTTGCACCGGTGCCAGGACACCGCGTCCGTCCCCTGTGGGTCTCCTACAACTACCTGGGGTGGTTCTTGGGGGTCCCTCGATTCTAACTGCTCTAGACCTAGGTCTAGCCAAACTAAGATTGTGATATTTGATTGGGCTAACTTATTTTGATAACATTTGATTTGTACATATGTTCCTGACTTCTAATCTCATAAAGAGATTAGTAGAGAGTTGTTTATTAATAAATACATATATATTTGATATATATACCTGTGTGGTGTCTTTTCATTTGGTGATTCAAGAGATTGTGTGGTAAAACAAGCTGCTTTACATTCCTCGAAGACTTAGCCTGAAGGCTGCTCTCCACAGCTACCACTAGGATAGCTTTCTATAAAGGTTGTCTTAAACCTACCAACCATAAGAGTCGAATTGTTCTGGTGCAAGGTGTCCACTTTAATTAGTGAACAGCATATACCAGGCCAACTTCTCACATTGGTGGCAGCGGTGGGATTCCAGCTTGCTATTGTTTTACCAGAAAATCTCTATTTGAATTACTAACTGAAAACCACTATAGGTACTCAAGGTACATATAAAATCAAGCTTAGTATCAATAAGTTCTACTGAACTTAGAGCTGTGTGCAAAAGGGATAGCACACCCTTTCTACAACTCAAGCTAGTATCAGTAGGCCACAAACTAGTGTAGGTAGTACAACACTGCACAACACTAGAATGTCCTCAAGGGATGGACCCAGTGGATCCACCCAGCTTCAGTATAAGGACATGACTTTCTGTGACTTGAAAGCCATGTGTGCTGAGAGGCACCTGAAGATAGGACAGAGTCCCTCCACACTACACTTGATAGATCTGCTAACAGCAGATGACCTTAGAGTAGCTCTAGGAGCTAAGGGGTCTGGATCAGTGGGTGGGTCAGTTATAGTGTCTGGGTCAGATGATGAACATCAGGATGACCAGGACTCTGTGATTGTAGGGCCAGGCCCAAAAGGGTCTGAACAGGACAGAGGAATTCTCCCTAAGAGAACTGACATAGTGGAAGACAGGCACAGGTCCCTTTCCAGGGAATCTGAGCACTCCTTTCACTCTGGCAGAGAAACTGTCTACCAGAGGAACTCCTTCTTCCCAAGAAGAGAGACCTCCTCTGAAAGGATGTACAAACTGCTGCAGTATGAGGAAGCAAGATTTGCCCTCAAAACCAAGCAGTTGGCATTAGACAAAGAAGCCTTTGAGTTCCAGAAAGCTTCTAGAAGAGATGGGTTAGAACCCCCTGGTGGCAGCAACAGTGTCCCTAGAGGCAGAGAAAATATTCCAGACCATAGGAACCTGAGCAAGGTTGTTCCTCCCTACCAGAGTGGGGATGATATCCACAAGTGGATAACTGCTATGGAAAGGGCCTGTAGAGTACAACAGGTCCCCCAAAAGCAGTGGGCAGCAATCTTGTGGCTCTCCTTTTCAGATAAAGGTAGAGACAAGCTCCTCACTGTTAGAGAAGAGGATGCTGATGACTATGAAGTCCTGAAGAGTGCACTGATAGATGGGTTTGGCTTAACCACTGAGCAGTACAGGTTGAAGTTCAGAGACACCCAGAAGGCACAGACTCAGGACTGGACTGACTTTGTAGATTGTGCAACCAAGGCTCTGGAGGGTTGGCTGGTTGGCAGTAGGGTTACTGATTTCAAGGGATTGTATAATGTAATGATGAGAGAACAGATCCTTAATAATTGCCAGAACCAGTTGTTGCATCAATACCTGGTGGACTCAGATCTGACCTCTCCCCAAGAATTGGGAAAGAAGGCAGACAAGTGGGTCAGAACCAGGGTGAGGCAGAAAACCCAGAACCAAGGGGGTGACACCAAGAAGCAGGATCCTAAGGGCTCTGAGAAAGGTGGGGATAAGGCAAAAGACCAGAAGTCTTCACAAGGGCCCCAAAAATCTGCATCTGGTGGGGAGTCACAATCCAACAAGGGAAAAGGCCAAAAGAAGCCCTGGTGCAAATTCTGTAAACAGAAAGGGCACTGGACTTCTGATTGTAACAAGTCCAAAGACCAAACCACCACCACTCCTGCCCCTAAGGCAACTGTTCCCCCTAGCTCAGCTACTGGTGGAGGTGGTACTCAGAATAAGGGTGTAGTAGGGTTGACCCTGGGTTCTGAAGTGGACTCTGACCTAGTCAGAGTACCCACTCAGGCAATGCTGATTTGTGATGGAGACCTTGATATGTCCTTCCTAGTAAGCCCCAGTAATCTGGGCAAATACAAACAGCAGCCTGTAATAAATGGCAAACAGGCTTTGGCATTTAGGGACACAGGTGCTAGTGTCACCATGGTGGCAGAGGATCTTGTGGACCCTGGACAGATCATCCTGGGTGAAATGTACCAGGTGACCAATGCAAGCAATGTCCAGACCAACCATAGTCTGGCAGTTGTGAATTTCTCCTGGGGAGGGGTAACTGGCCTCAAGAAGGTTGTAGTCAGTGCAGACCTCCCTGTAGAATGTCTATTGGGCAATGATCTAGAGACTTCAGCCTGGTCTGAAGTAGAGTTATGGACTCATGCTGAGATGTTGGGCATTCCTGCAGAGGTATTTGCTGTGACCAGGTCACAAGCCAAAATGCATGACACTGAATCAGCTCTGGATCCTGGAACAATGGACCAGATGCTTCCCAAGAGGAGGAGCAGTAGGGTAAAGGCAGTGCCTTCCCCTCTGTCTCAGATCACAGATTCACCTCTTGAGGGAGGTGAAGCAGATCCTGAAGAAGGAACTGCCCCAGAGGGACTTGAGCCTGATCAGGTTGAGTTCTTGGGGGCAGGGGCCCTTCTAGGGAAGATCTGAGTAAGGAGCAACAGTGCTGCCCCTCTCTTGAACCCCTCAGACAGCAGGCTGCTGCTGAGGCTGCTGGGAGTGCTAGTGGGTCCCATAAAGTTTATTGGGATGAGGGACTCCTATATTCTGAGGGTAGAGACCCAGCCCCTGGAGCCACCAGGAGGTTGGTAATACCTCAGAAGTTTAGGGGTTCCTCTTGACCCTAGCACATGACATCCCTTTAGCAGGTCACTTGGGCCAAAACAAGACCTGGGACAGGCTTGTTCCACATTTTCATTGGCCACATATGTCCGAGGACACAAAGGAGTTTTGTCGCTCCTGTGTCACATGCCAAGCCAGTGGTAAGGCAGGTGGCACAACAAAGGCCCCTCTGATACCACTACCGGTGGTGGGGGTACCCTTTGAAAGGGTAGGGATTGACATTGTTGGTCCCCTTGACCCTCAAACTGCATCTGGGCACAGGTTTATCCTGGTGGTAGTGGATCATGCCACCAGGTACCCAGAAGCAATTCCCCTGAGGACCACCACAGCCCCTGTGGTGGCAAGAGCCCTCATTGGAGTTTTCTCCAGAGTGGGTTTCCCAAAGGAGGTAATCTCTGACAGAGGCGCAAACTTCATGTCAGGATACTTGAAAGCAATGTGGAAGGAGTGTGGGGTAACTTATAAGTTCACCACCCCTATCACCCACAATGCAATGGTTTAGTTGAACGCTTCAACAAAACCCTGAAGGGAATGATTAAAGGACTCCCAGAGAAGCTTAGGCGGAAATGGGACCTTCTTCTTCCCTGCCTGTTGTTTGCATACAGAGAGGTTCCACAGAAGGGGGTTGGTTACAGCCCATTTGAGCTTCTGTTTGGGCATCCTGTAAGAGGTCCATTGTGTTTGGTTAAAGAGGGCTGGGAGTTACCTCTCAAACCCCCAAACAGGATGTGATGGACTATGTACTTGGTCTCCGCTCCCGGATGGCCGAATACATGAAAAAGGCAACCAAAAACCTGGAGGCCAGCCAAGAATTGCAAAAAGCTTGGCATGACCAAAGGCTGTGCTGACTGTGTACCAGCCAGGACAGAAAGTGTGGGTGTTGGAGCCTGTGGCCCCAGCAGGCCTCCAGGACAAGTGGAGTGGCCCCCATACAATAGTTGAACAGAAGGGAGAAGTCACCTAGCTGGTGAATCTTGGAACTCCCAGGAGCCCCCTGAGGGTGCTCCATGTCAACAGATTGAAGCCATATGTTGACAGGGCTGACATGGGCTTGCTCATGGCAACTGATGAGGACCAGGAGGAGGAGAGTGACCCTCTCCCTGACCTGCTCTCTCAGAACCCTGATGATGGGTCAGTAGATGGTGTTGCTTTGGCAAGCAGCCTCACTGACCATCAGCAAACTGAGTGCAGACAAGCTCTGCAACAGTATAGACATATGTTTAGCCTGACCCCTAGTCAGACTACCTGGTGCACCCATGAGGTGGACACTGGAGACAGTCTGCCTGTCAAGAGTAAAATCTACAGGCAACCTGACCATGTCAGGGACTGTATCAGGACTGAAGTCCAGAAAATGTTGGAGCTAGGTGTAATTGAGCCTTCAGATAGCCCTTGGGCTAGCCCAGTAGTCCTGGTACCCAAGCCTCATACCCAGGGTGGTAAGAAAGAAATGAGGTTTTGTGTAGACTACAGAGGCCTCAATGCAGTCACTAGGACTGATGCCTATCCCATACCAAGGGCAGATGAGCTGATTGATACTTTGGCCTCAGCCAAGTATCTAAGTACATTTGACCTAACAGCTGGCTACTGGCAGATCAGATTAGCTGATGATGCAAAAGCCAAAACAGCATTTTCGACCCCTAGTGGGCACTACCACTTTGTGGTGATGCCCTTTGGATTGAAAAATGCACCTGCCACTTTTCAGAGGTTGGTGAATAAAGTTCTGGCAGGGATGGAAACTTATTGCTCAGCTTATCTAGATGATATTGCTGTCTTTAGTTCCTCCTGGCAGGATCACCTGGTCCACCTCAGAAATGTTTTGGAGGCTCTGCAGAAAGCAGGCCTCACTATCAAGGCCACTAAGTGCCAGATAGGGCAGAGTCAGGTTGTGTACCTGGGCCACCTTGTAGGTGGAGGCTAGGTTCAGCCTTTACAGAGCAAAATCCAAACCATAATGGAATGGGTTGCTCCAACCACCCAGACACAGGTGAGAGCCTTCTTAGGCCTGACTGGGTACTATAGGAGGTTTGTCAAGGGATATGGATCTATAGTGACCCCCTTGAATGATCTGACCTCAAAGAAAATGCCAAAAAAGGTTCAGTGGACAGCTAGCTGTCAGAAGGCATTTGAAGACCTAAAGCAGGCCATGTGCACTGCCCCCATCTTACAGAGTCCAGACTACACCAAAAAGTTCATTGTCCAAACAGATGCTTCTGAGCTGGGTGTGGGAGCTGTACTGTCTCAACTGAATGATGAAGGTCAAGACCAGCCAGTAGCTTTTATTAGCAGAAGGCTGACCCCTAGAGAGAAACATTGGTCAGCTATAGAGAGGGAGGCCTTTGCTGTGGTGTGGGCCCTGAAGAAGCTGAGGCCATACTTGTTTGGCACTCACTTCATAGTTCAGACTGACCACAAGCCCCTCCTATGGCTTAAACAGATGAAAGGTAAAAACCCAAAACTTTTGAGATGGTCCATTTCCCTACAGGGGATGGACTATACAGTGGAACATAGACCTGGGACCCAACATGCCAATGCAGATGGACTCTCAAGGTATTTCCACTTAGAACACGAAGACTCAACTGGTCAAGGTTAGTTTAGTGATACTGCGTTTGGGGGGGGTTGTGTAGGAGAGTAGGATCTGCCTCTTATGTTGCTCCCACTTTTTTCTGATGTTTACACTGGTTTCTGGCTATAGTCTGGCTGGGTCCCTGCCAATCAGTGCCCCAGCCTCTCTGTTCTCTCTAAATGACTTGGAGTGCACTCTAGGTGCACTAGTGATTGGATACTGTGGTACCTTATGAGTCCCTAGTATATGGTACCTTAGGTACCAAGGGCATAGGTACTTCACAGGCCTACCAGGGGCTGAAGCATGTATTATGCCACCCCTGGGAAGCAGACTAAATCTGACACCACAGGCCTGCTACTGCAGCCTGGGTGAGGTGGTGCTAGCACCCCTCACTGAGATATAGGTTTCCTATATCTCTCCTGCACACACATTTAAACCTATCAGTCACCCCTAAGGCAGGCCCTATCAATCCTGAGGGCAGGGTGCTTGGTTCCTATGTGAGAGGGTGCCTCTGCCTGAGCAGGGCCCCTCTGCAGCTCTCAGAGTCCATTCTCTGGGGCTGTTTGTGGATGCGGTTAAACCATATACTCTTAAGTGCATTATATCCTCGCAGTAGAATGCTAACTTGGGAATGGCTGCATCAAAACATGTCGTGTTTGGTGTCAAACATCTTGGAATACTACCCCCCGCCAGTTCTGGCGGCGGGGGTAGCATTCCACCCTTCTAGAGGGATAGACATGTACCTACTGTGGAAACGCAGTAGAATCCTGCAGAGCCCTGGCATCACAAAATGGATGCCACCAGTCATAGACACTAGGCTGCCCTCCTGCTGATGACCGAAACTCGCAGTGGAGGAAGCCCAACAATAGGTATCCTGTCACAGGAGGGTGTGACCACCTTCCAGACAGGGTTTAGTGTATTGGGGCTGGATGGGTGCACTCTTAGAGTGCTTTGAAGTCCTGCACTGGGGGAGCAGAAGGCTCCTCTGTGCATATGCCAGTTCAAACCAGCTCAGGGGCTACCTGCCCCTGCTCTGGTGCGAAACTGGACAAAGGGAAGTGGGTGTAGCCACCCACTCCCCTGACCCTCCCATAGGTGGGGTCATAGAGCTAGTCCCTCCCTTTCTTTTAGTATAAGAGGGGGAACCTGTGCATTGCAAACTAGATACCCCTGGATGATGCTCTACAAGAAGAATCCCGGACCTTTGACGTTCCACTACCTTTGGAAGACGGAAGAATCTCCCTTGGAGTCAAGGAGTGACCCCCCTGCTTGGCAGGCACCAAAAACGACAACGAGGGTCGCAAACTACGCTGCTCTCTCCGGAGCCCGAAGTCTCTACAGCCCAGGAAGAGGATTTCCTGACCCCTCCAAGGCCATTGTGAGTCCCCAGCGAAGCTGAGGCAAGTGGACCCCACGAGCAGCGAGGAACCGTAGCCCCTGGGTACCGTGCACTATTGTCGAGTGCAACCCCTTCACGACGTTCTACGAACTTGTGCTTTGGACCACGTGTGGTCCCAGCCTCCCGCAGAGATCCCTCCCAAAATCAGAGGCTTACACCGTCCCGAGTGACCGTGGGCCCCTGTTGAGTGAATCCTCCTGAGGCGTCTTCGCGATCCCTTGCCAGCCGGCTTGTGGGTCCCCAGAAGACTTTCCAAAGAAACCAAAGGGCTCCCCTGGTTGCTCCAGGCCTGCCCTGACCTACCCTCACTGGGTAAGTTCCCCAGACCTTGCTGGTCTGCACCATTGACTTTTCCTTTCCACCACGAGACTTGCGGCTACCAAGGCTTGTTGGCTCCAATCGAGTCGCCGACACCTCAGTAAGCTGCAGACGTCGTGGGACACACCGAATCCAGCTCCTGGTCATCATCGACACTGCCTGGACCACGTGGTCAAAGAGTCAAGACACCCGTGAATGACCCGAGGCTGTCGATGACGGTGGGCATTCATCTGCCTTGCCCAGAGTCACTGCCAAGTGACTGTGAACACTGTCCCCTCTGCTTTCAGGCCTTCCTCCCTCCGAATCCAGGCTTGGATTCTAACGGACACTTCTTCTGTCGCCGCAAGCAGCAAGTCTTCGCTGGCTCCCATTGAAAACGACGCCGCGACCCGACACCAAAGGACACCTATGCACCCGGCTCACCTGGGTGAGGTAACTTCAGCACTACGGTGCTCCTGTGGGTGTGGGCCCTAGAACTACTTACCCTGTAAGTGGCTTGCTTGTAGCTACCCTAGAAGTGCCCTAAAACTCTTATTTTCCCAGTGCGATTCTCGCACTGGCTCGTACAGGGATCGCGTCTGTGTTAGACACATCGCGTCCAACTCCCTTGTAACTCTATCAGTATCCGCGTCCTTCGACTCGTACTGACTGATCGGTGTGTTCGCCTCGAACACGCCAAGGACCTTTAACACTGAACTCTCAATCGCGTCTGTTCGCATAGACTTGTACAGGACTCGCACCGGTGCCAGGACACCGCGTCCGTCCTCTGTGGGTCTCCTACAACTACCTGGGGTGGTACTTGGGGGTCCCTCGATTCTAACTGCTCTAGACCTAGGTCTAGCCAAACTAAGATTGTGATATTTGATTGTGCTAACTTATTTTGATAACATTTGATTTGTACATATGTTCCTGACTTCTAATCTCATAAAGAGATTAGTAGAGAGTTGTTTATTAATAAATACATATATATTTGATATATATACCTGTGTGGTGTCTTTTCATTTGGTGATTCAAGAGATTGTGTGGTAAAACAAGCTGCTTTACATTCCTCCAAGACTTAGCCTGAAGGCTGCTCTCCACAGCTACCACTAGGATAGCTTTCTATAAAGGTTGTCTTAAACCTACCAACCATAAGAGTCGAATTGTTCTGGTGCAAGGTGTCCACTTTAATTAGTGAACAGCATATACCAGGCCAACTTCTCACAAGAAGTGTAGAAAGAGGCAAAAGAAGTGTAGAAAGAGAGAAGAGAGGTGCAGAAAGAAGCAAGAGAGGTGCAGAAAGAGGTAAGATAATTGGATAAAGAAGCAAGAGGTGCAGAAAGAAGGAAGAGAAGTGCAGGAAGAGGCAAAAGAAGTTCAGAAAGAAGCAAGAGAGGTGCAGAAAGAAGAATAAATGTGCAGAAAGAGGCGAGAGGTGCAGAAAGAGGAAGAAAGGTGCAGAAAGAGGCAAAAGAAGTACAGAACGAGGCAATAAAAGTGCATGAAGAGGAAGAAAGGTGCAGAAAGAGGCAAGAGAGGTGCAGAAAGAGGCAAGGGACGTGCAGAATAAAGCATCAGAAGTACAGAAAGAGGCAAGAGAGGTGCATGAAGAGCCAATAGAGGTGCAGAAAGAGGCAAGAGAAGTGGAAAAAGAAGCAAGGGGGTGCAGTAAAAGGCAAGATAAGTGTGGAAAGAAGTAAGAGAGGTGCAGAAACAAACATGAAAGGTACAAAAAGAAGCAAGAGAGGTGCAGAAAGAAGAGAGTGCGGTACAGAAAGAGGCAACTGAGGTGCAGAAAGAAACAAAAGAAGTACAGAAAGAGGCAAGAGAGGTGCAGAAAGAAACAAGAGAAGTACAGAAGAGGCAAGAGAAGTACAGAAAGAGGCAAGAGAAATGCAGAAAGAGTCAAAAGAAGTGTAGAAAGAAGCAAGAGGTGCAGAAAGAAGAAGAAATGTGCAGAAAGAGGCTAGAGAGGTGCAGAAAGAGGACAAAAGGTGCAGGAATCGGCAAGAGAAGTCCAGAACGAGGCAAGGGAAGTGCAGAAAGAGGAAGAAAGGTACAGAAAGAAGCAAGAAAAATGCAGAAAGGGACAAGAAAAGTGCAGAAAGAGGAAGAAAGGTGCAGAAAGAGGCAAGAGAGATGCAGAAAGAGGCAAAAGAAGTGCAGAAAGAAGCATCAAAAGTACAGAAAGAGGCAGGAGAGGTGCAGAAAGTGCCAAGAGAGGTTCAGAAAGAGTTAAGAGAGGTGTAGAAAGAGGCAAGAAGGGTACAGAAAGAAGAAAGAGAAGTAGAGAAAGAAGCAAGAGGAGTACAGAAAGAGGAAGGCTGGTACAAAAAGAAGGAAGAAAAGTGGAGAAAGATGCAATAGAAGTGCAGAAAGGCAAGAGAAGTGCAGAAAGAGTCAACAGAAGTGCGGAAAGAGAAACAAGAGGTGCAGAAAGAAGCATGAGAGGTGCAGAAAGAAGAAAAAGAAGTGCAGAAAGAGGCAAAAGAAGTGTAGAAAGAAGCAAGAGCGATGCAGAAAGAAGCAAAAGAAGTGCAGAAAGAAGCAAGAGAGGTGCAGAAAGAGGCAAGAGGTGCACAAAGAAGAAGAAAGGTGCAGAAAGAGGCAATAAAAGTACAGAACGAGGCAAGAAAAGTGCATAAAGAGGAAGAAAGGTACAGAAAGAGGCAGAGCTGCGGAAAGAGGCAAGGGACGTGCAGAAAGAAGCATCAGAAAAACAAAGAGGCAAGAGAAGTGGAAAAAGAAGCAAGGGGTACAGAAAAAGGCAAGATAAGTGCAGAAAGAAGTAAGAGAGGTGAAGAAACAAGCATGAAAGGTGCGGAAAGAGGCAAGAGAGGTGCAGAAAGAAGAGAGTGAGTTGCAGAATGAGGCAACTGAGGTGCAGAAAGAAACAAGAGAAGTACACAGAGGCAAGAGAGGAACAGAAAGACACAAGAGAAGTACAGAAATAGGCAAAAGAAGTACAGAAAGAGGCAAGAGAAATGCAGAAAGAGGCAAAAGAAGTGCAGAAAGAAGAAGATATGCTCAGAAAGAGGCAAGAGAGGTGCAGAAAGATGACAAAAGGTGCAGAAAGAGGCAAGAGAAGTGCAGAACGAGGCAAGGGAAGTGCAGAAAGAGGAAGAAAGGTGCAGAAAGAAGCAAGAGAAATGCAGAAAGGGACAAGAAAAGTGTATAAAGAGGAAGAAAGGTGCAGAAAGAGGCAAGAGAGATGCGGAAAGAGGCAAGAAAAGTGCAGAAAGAAGCATCAAAAGTACAGAAAGTGGCAAGAGAGGTGCAGAAAGAGCCGAGAGAGGTTCAGAAAGAGGTAAGAGCGGTGCTGAAAGAGGAAAGAAGGATACAGAAAGAAGAAAGAGAAGTTGAGAAAGAAGCAAGAGGAGTACAGAAAGAGGAAGACTGGTACAAAAAGAAGGAAGAGAAGTGGAGAAAGATGCAATAGAAGTGCAGAAAGAGGCATGAGAAATGCTTAAAGAGTCAACAGAAGTGCAGAAAGAGAAACAAGAGGTGCAGAAAGAAGCAAGAGAGGTGCAGAAAGAAGGCAGAGAAGTGTAGAAAGAGGTGATAGAAGTGGAGAAAGAAGCAAGAGAGGTGCAGAAAAAAGCAAGAGAGGGGCAGAAAGAGGAAAAGAGGTACAGAAAGAAGCAAGAGAGGTGCAGAAAAACACAAGAGAAGTATAGAAAGAGGTGAAAGAAGTGCAGAAAGAGGCAAGAGAAGTGCAGAAAGAGGCAAAAGAAGTGCAGAAAGAAGCAACAGTGATGCAGAAAGAAGAAATGTGCAGAAAGAGGCAAGAGAGGTGCAGAAAGAGGAAGGAAGGTACAGAAAGAGGCAAGAGAGGTATTGAAAGAGGCAAGGAGGGTGCTGAAAGAAGCAAGAGAAGTCGAGAATGAAGCAAGATGAGTACAGTAATAGGAACACTGGTGCCAGAAGAAGGAAGAGAAGTGGAGAAAGATGTAATAGAAGTTCAGAAAGAGGCAAGAGAAGTGCAGAAAGAGGCAAAAGAAGTGCAGAAAGAAGTAAGAGCGATGCAGAAAGAAATGTGCAGAAAGAGGCAAGAGAGGTGCAGAAAGAGGAAGAAAGGTGCAGAAAGAGGCAAAAGAAGTGCAGAACGAGGCAAGAGAAGTACAGAAAGAGGAAGAAAGGTGCAGAAAAAGGCAAGAGAGGTACAGAAAGAGGCAAGGGAAGTGCAGATAGAGGCAAGAGAAGTGCAGAAAGAGGAAGACTGGTGCAGAAAGAAGCTAGAGAGGTGCAGAAAGAGGCAAGAGAAGTGGAGAAAGAAGCAAGAGTGGTGTAGAAAAAGGCAAAAAAAGTACAGAAAGAACTAAGAGGTGCAGAAACAAGCAAGAAGGCTACAGAAAGAAGCAAGAGAGGTGCAGAAAGAAGAGAGTGAGGTGCAGAAAGAGGCAAGTGAGGTGCTGAAAGAAGCAATAGAAGTGGAGAAAGAAGCAAGAGATGTGTAGAAAGAAGCAAGAGAGGTACAGAAAGAGGAAAAGAGGTGCAGAAAGAAGCAAAAAAGGTGCAGAAAAATGCAAGAGAAGTGCAGAAAGAACTAAGAGGTACAGAAAGAAACAAGAGAAGTACAGAAAGAGGTGAGAGAAGTGCAAAAAGATGCAAAAGCAGTGCAGAAAGAAGCAAGAGCAGTGCAGAAAGAAGAAGAAATGTGCAGAAAGAGGTAAGAGAGGGGCAGAAAGAGGAAGAAAGGTGCAGAAAGAGGCGAGAAGTGTGGAACAAGGCAAGAGAAGTACATAAAGAGGTAGAAAGGTACAGAAAGAAGCAAGAGAAATGCAGAAAGAGGCAAGAGAAGTACAGAAAGAGGAAGAAAGGTGCAGAAAGAGGGAAGAGAGGTACAGAAAGAGGCAAGAAGTGCAGAAGGAGGCAAGAGAAGTGTAGAAAGAGGCAAAAGAAGTGTAGAAAGAGAGAAGAGAGGTGCAGAAAGAAGCAAGAGAGGTGCAGAAAGAGGTAAGATAATTGGATAAAGAAGCAAGAGAGGTGCAGAAAGAAGGAAGAGAAGTACAGGAAGAGGCAAAAGAAGTTCAGAAAGAAGCAAGAGAGGTGCGGAAAGAAGAATAAATGTGCAGAAAGAGGCAAGAGAGGTGCAGAAAGAGGCAAAAGAAGTACAGAACGAGGCAATAAAAGTGCATAAAGAGGAAGAAAGGTGCAGAAAGAGGCAAGAGGTGCAGAAAGAGGCAAGGGACGTGCAGAATAAAGCATCAGAAGTACAGAAAGAGGCAAGAGAGGTGCATGAAGAGCCAATAGAGTTGCAGAAAGAGGCAAGAGAAGTGGAAAAAGAAGCAAGGGGGTGCAGTAAAAGGCAAGATAAGTGTGGAAAGAAGTAAGAGAGGTGCAGAAACAAGCATGAAAGGTACAGAAAGAAGCAAGAGAGGTGCAGAAAGAAGAGAGTGCGGTACAGAAAGAGGCAACTGAGGTGCAGAAAGAATCAAAAGAAGTACAGAAAGAGGCAAGAGAGGTACAGAAAGAAACAAGAGAAGTACAGAAAGAGGCAAGAGAAGTACAGAAAGAGGCAAGAGAAATGCAGAAAGAGGCAAAAGAAGTGCAGAAAGAAGCAAGAGAGGTGCAGAAAGAAGAAGAAATGTGCAGAAAGAGGCTAGAGAGGTGCAGAAAGAGGACGAAAGGTGCAGGAATCGGCAAGAGAAGTGTAGAGAGAGGAAGAAAGGTGCAGAAAGAAGCAAGAGAAATGCAGAAAGGGACAAGAAAAGTGCAGAAAGAAGACAAAAGTTGCAGAAAGAGGCAAAAGAAATGCAGAAAGAAGCATCAAAAGTACAGAAAGAGGCAGGAGAGGTGCAGAAAGTGCCAAGAGAGGTTCAGAAAGAGTTAAGAGAGGTGTAGAAAGAGGCAAGAAGGGTACAGAAAGAAGAAAGAGAAGTAGAGAAAGAAGCAAGAGGAGTACAGAAAGAGGAAGGCTGGTACAAAAAGAAGGAAGAAAAGTGGAGAAAGATGCAATAGAAGTGCAGAAAGAGTCAACAGAAGTGCGGAAAGAGAAACCGGTGCAGAAAGAAGCAAGAGAGGTGCAGAAAGAAGAAAGAGAAGTGCAGAAAGAGGCAAAAGAAGTGTAGAAAGAAGCAAGAGCGATCCAGAAAGAAGCAAAAGAAGTACAGAAAGAAGCATGAGAGGTGCAGAAAGAAGAATAAATGTGCAGAAAGAGGCAAGAGAGGTGCACAAAGAAGAAGAAAGGTGCAGAAAGAGGCAATAGAAGTACAGAACGAGGCAAGAAAAGTGCATAAAGAGGAAGAAAGGTACAGAAAGAGGCAAGAGAGCTGCAGAAAGAGGCAAGGGACATGCATAAAGAAGCATCAGAAAAACAGGAAGAGGCAAGAGAAGTGGAAAAAGAAGCAAGGGGTACAGAAAAAGGCAAGATAAGTGCGGAATGAAGTAAGAGAGGTGAAGAAACAAGCATGAAAGGTGCAGAAAGAAGCAAGAGAGGTGCAGAAAGAAGAGAGTGAGGTGCAGAATGAGGCAACTGAGGTTCAGAAAGAAACAAGAGAAGTACACAAAGAGGCAAGAGAGGAACAGAAAGACACAAGAGAAGTATAGAAAGAGGCAAAAGAAGTACAGATAGAGGCAAGAGAAATGC
The DNA here is from genome assembly GCA_963921515.1 of Calotriton arnoldi. Classification (NCBI taxonomy): domain Eukaryota; kingdom Metazoa; phylum Chordata; class Amphibia; order Caudata; family Salamandridae; genus Calotriton; species Calotriton arnoldi. The sequence continues at coordinate 644,112 of CAWUFW010006478.1, forward strand.
AGAAAGAGGCAAAAGAAGTGCAGAAAGAAGCAAGAGAGGTGCAGAAAGAAGAAGATATGCGCAGAAAGAGGCAAGAGAGGTGCAGAAAGAGGACAAAAGTGCAGAAAGAGGCAAGAGAAGTGCAGAACGAGGGAAGTGCAGAAAGAGGAAGAAAGGTGCAGAAAGAAGCAAGAGAAATGCAGAAAGGGACAAGAAAAGTGTATAAAGAGGAAAAAAGGTGCAGAAAGAGGCAAGAGAGATGCGGAAAGAGGCAAGAGAAGTGCAGAAAGAAGCATCAAAAGTACAGAAAGTGGCAAGAGAGGTGCAGAAAGAGCCGAGAGAGGTTCAGAAAGAGGTAAGAGAGGTGCTGAAAGGGGAAAGAAGGATACAGAAAGAAGAAAAAGAAGTTGAGAAAGAAGCAAGAGGAGTACAGAAAGAGGAAGACTGGTACAAAAAGAAGGAAGAGAAGTGGAGAAAGATGCAATAGAAGTGCAGAAAGAGGCATGAGAAGTGCAGAAAGAGTCAACAGAAGTGCAGAAAGAGAAACAAGAGGTGCAGAAAGAAGCAAGAGAGGTGCAGAAAGAAGGCAGAGAAGTGTAGAAAGAGGTGATAGAAGTAGAGAAAGAAGCAAGAGAGGTGCAGAAAAAAGCAAGAGAGAGGCAGAAAGAGGAAAAGTACAGAAAGAAGCAAGAGAGGTGCAGAAAAACACAAGAGAAGTATAGAAAGGTGAAAGAAGTGCAGAAAGAGGCAAGAGAAGTGCAGAAAGAGGCAAAAGAAGTGCAGAAAGAAGCAAGAGTGATGCAGAAAGAAGAAATGTGCAGAAAGAGGCGAGAGGTGCAGACAGAGGAAGGAAGGTACAGAAAGAGGCAAGAGAGGTATTGAAAGAGGCAGGGAGGGTGCAGAAAGAAGCAAGAGAAGTCGAGAATGAAGCAAGATGAGTACAGTAATAGGAACACTGCTGCCAGAAGAAGGAAGAGAAGTGCAGAAAGATGTAATAGAAGTTCAGAAAGAGGCAAGAGAAGTGCAGAAAGAGGCAAAAGAAGTGCAGAAAGAAATAAGAGCGATGCAGAAAGAAGAAATGTGCAGAAAGAGGCAAGAGAGGTGCAGAAAGAGGAAGAAAGGTGCAGAAAGAGGCAAAAGAAGTGCAGAACGAGGCAAGAGAAGTACAGAAAGAGGAAGAAAGGTGCAGAAAAACGCAAGAGAGGTACAGAAAGAGGCAAGAGAAGTGCAGAAAGAGGAAGACTGGTACAGAAAGAAGGAAGAGAAGTGGAGAAAGGGTAATTGAAGTACAGAAAGAGGCAAGAGAAGTGACGAAAGTGTCAAGAGAAGTGCAGAAAGAGGAAGACTGGTGCAGAAAGAAGCTAGAGAGGTACAGAAAGAGGCAAGAGAAGTGGAGAAAGAAGCAAGAGTGGTGTAGAAAAAGGCAAAAAAAGTACAGAAAGAACTAAGAGGTGCAGAAACAAGCAAGAAGGCTACAGAAAGAAGCAAGAGAGGTGCAGAAAAAAGAGTGAGGTGCAGAAAGAGGCAAGTGAGGTGCTGAAAGAAGCAATAGAAGTGGAGAAAGAAGCAAGAGAGGTGTAGAAAGAAGCAAGAGAGGTACAGAAAGAGGAAAAGAGGTGCAGAGAGAAGCAAAAGAGGTGCAGAAAAATGCAAGAGAAGTGCAGAAAGAACTAAGAGAGGTATAGAAAGAAACAAGAGAAGTACAGAAAGAGGTGAGAGAAGTGCAGAAAGATGCAAAAGCAGTGCAGAAAGAAGCAAGAGCAGTGCAGAAAGAAGAAGAAATGTGCAGAAAGAGGTAAGAGAGGGGCAGAAAGAGGAAGAAAGGTGCAGAAAGAGGCAAGAGAAGTGTGGAACAAGGCAAGAGAAGTGCATAAAGAGGTAGAAAGGTACAGAAAGAAGCAAGAGAAATGCAGAAAGAGGCAAGAGAAGTACAGAAAGGAAGAAAGGTGCAGAAAGAGGGAAGAGAGGTACAGAAAGAGGCAAGAGAAGTGCAGAAGGAGGCAAGAGAGGTGCAGAAAGAGGAAGAAAGGTGCAGAAAGAGGCAAAAGAAGTGCAGAACGAGGCAAGAGAAGTACAGAAAGGAAGAAAGGTGCAGAAAGAGGGAAGAGAGGTGCAGAAAAAGGCAAGAGAGGTACAGAAAGAGGCAAGAGAAGTGCAGAAAGTGGCAAGGGAAGTGCAGATAGAGGCAAGAGAAGTGCAGAAAGAGGAAGACTGGTGCAGAAAGAAGGAAGAGAAAGTGGAGAAAGGGTAATTTAAGTACAGAAAGAGGCAAGAGAAGTGACGAAAGAGAGAAGAGAGGTGCAGAAAGAAGCAAGAGAGGTGCAGAAAGAGGTAAGATAATTGGATAAAGAAGCAAGAGAGGTGCAGAAAGAAGGAAGAGAAGTGCAGGAAGAGGCAAAAGAAGTTCAGAAAGAAGCAAGAGAGGTGCAGAAAGAAGAATAAATGTGCAGAAAGAGGCAAGAGAGGTGCAGAAAGAGGAAGAAAGGTGCAGAAAGAGGCAAAAGAAGTACAGAACGAGGCAATAAAAGTGCATAAAGAGGAAGAAAGGTGCAGAAAGAGGCAAGAGAGGTGCAGAAAGAGGCAAGGGACGTGCAGAATAAAGCATCAGAAGTACAGAAAGAGGCAAGAGAGGTGCAGGAAGAGCCAATAGAGGTGCAGAAAGAGGCAAGAGAAGTGGAAAAAGAAGCAAGGGGGTGCAGTAAAAGGCAAGATAAGTGTGGAAAGAAGTAAGAGAGGTGCAGAAACAAGCATGAAAGGTACAGAAAGAAGCAAGAGAGGTGCAGAAAGAAGAGAGTGCGGTACAGAAAGAGGCAACTGAGGTGCAGAAAGAAACAAAAGAAGTACAGAAAGAGGCAAGAGAGGTACAGAAAGAAACAAGAGAAGTACAGAAAGAGGCAAGAGAAGTACAGAAAGAGGCAAGAGACGTACAGAAATAGGCAAGAGAAATGCAGAAAGAGGCAAAAGAAGTGCAGAAAGAAGCAAGAGAGGTGCAGAAAGAAGAAGAAATGTGCAGAAAGAGGCTAGAGAGGTGCAGAAAGAGGACGAAAGGTGCAGGAATCGGCAAGAGAAGTGCAGAACGAGGCAAGGGAAGTGCAGAAAGAGGAAGAAAGGTGCAGAAAGAAGCAAGAGAAATGCAGAAAGGGACAAGAAAAGTGCAGAAAGAGGAAGAAAGGTGCAGAAAGAGGCAAGAGAAATGCAGAAAGAGGCAAAAGAAGTGCAGAAAGAAGCATCAAAAGTACAGAAAGAGGCAGGAGAGGTGCAGAAAGTGCCAAGAGAGGTTCAGAAAGAGTTAAGAGAGTTGTAGAAAGAGGCAAGAAGTGTACAGAAAGAAGAAAGAGAAGTAGAGAAAGAAGCAAGAGGAGTACAGAAAGAGGAAGGCTGGTACAAAAAAAAGGAAGAAAAGTGGAGAAAGATGCAATAGAAGTGCAGAAAGAGGCAAGAGAAGTGCAGAAAGAGTCAACAGAAGTGCGGAAAGAGAAACAAGAGGTGCAGAAAGAAGCAAGAGAGGTGCAGAAAGAAGAAAGAAGTGCAGAAAAAGGCAAAAGAAGTGTAGAAAGAAGCAAGAGCGATGCAGAAAGAAGAATAAATGTGCAGAAAGAGGCAAGAGAGGTGCACAAAGAAGAAGAAAGGTGCAGAAAGAGGCAATAGAAGTACAGAACGAGGCAAGAAAAGTGCATAAAGAGGAAGAAATGTACAGAAAGAGGCAAGAGAGCTGCAGAAAGAGGCAAGGGACGTGCAGAAAGAAGCATCAGAAAAACAGAAAGAGGCAAGAGAAGTGGAAAAAGAAGCAAAGGGTACAGAAAAAGGCAAGATAAGTGCGGAAAGAAGTAAGAGAGGTGAAGAAACAAGCATGAAAGGTGCAGAAAGAAGCAAGAGGTGCAGAAAGAAGAGAGTGAGGTGCAGAATGAGGCAACTGAGGTGCAGAAAGAAACAAAAAGTACACAAAGAGGCAAGAGAGGAACAGAAAGACACAAGAGAAGTACAGAAAGAGGCAAAAGAAGTACAGAAAGAGGCAAGAGAAATGCAGAAAGAAGAAGATATGCGCAGAAAGAGGCAAGAGAGGTGCAGAAAGAGGACAAAAGGTGCAGAAAGAGGCAAGAGAAGTGCAGAACGAGGCAAGGGAAGTGCAGAAAGAGGAAGAAAGGTGCAGAAAGAAGCAAGAGAAATGCAGAAAGGGTCAAGAAAAGTGTATAAAGAGGAAGAAAGGTGCAGAAAGAGGCAAGAGAGATGCGGAAAGAGGCAAGAGAAGTGCAGAAAGAAGCATCAAAAGTACAGAAAGTGGCAAGAGAGGTGCAGAAAGAGCCGAGAGAGGTTCAGAAAGAGGTAAGAGAGGTGCTGAAAGAGGAAAGAAGGATACAGAAAGAAGAAAGAGAAGTTGAGAAAGAAGCAAGAGGAGTACAGAAAGAGGAAGACTTGCACAAAAAGAAGGAAGAGAAGTGGAGAAAGATGCAATAGAAGTGCAGAAAGGCAAAAGAAGTGCAGAAAGAGTCAACAGAAATGCAGAAAGAGAAACAAGAGGTGCAGAAAGAAGAAAGAGAGGTGCAGAAAGAAGGAAGTAAGTGCAGAAAGAGGTAATAGAAGTGGAGAAAGAGAAACAAGAGGTGCAGAAAGAAGCAAGAGAGGTGCAGAAAGAAGGCAGAGAAGTGTAGAAAGAGGTGATAGAAGTGGAGAAAGAAGCAAGAGAGGTGCAGAAAAAAGCAAGAGAGGGGCAGAAAGAGGAAAAGAGGTACAGAAAGAAGCAAGAGGTGCAGAAAAACACAAGAGAAGTATAGAAAGAGGTGAAAGAAGTGCAGAAAGAGGCAAGAGAAGTGCAGAAAGAGGCAAAAGAAGTGCAGAAAGAAGCAAGAGTGATGCAGAAAGAAGAAATGTGCAGAAAGAGGCAAGAGAGGTGCAGAAAGAGGAAGGAAGGTACAGAAAGAGGCAAGAGAGGTATTGAAAGAGGCAAGGAGGGTGCAGGAAGAAGCAAGAGAAGTCGAGAATGAAGCAAGATGAGTACAGTAATAGGAACACTGGTGCCAGAAGAAGGAAGAGAAGTGGAGAAAGATGTAATAGAAGTTCAGAAAGAGGCAAGAGAAGTGCAGAAAGAGGCAAAAGAAGTGCAGAAAGAAGTAAGAGCGATGCAGAAAGAAGAAATGTGCAGAAAGAGGCAAGAGAGGTGCAGAAAGAGGAAGAAAGGTGCAGAAAGAGGCAAAAGAAGTACAGAACGAGGCAAGAGAAGTACAGAAAGAGGAAGAAAGGTGCAGAAAGAGGGAAGAGAGGTGCAGAAAAAGGCAAGAGAGGTACAGAAAGAGGCAAGAGAAGTGCAGAAAGTGGCAAGGGAAGTGCAGATAGAGGCAAGAGAAGTGCAGAAAGAGGAAGACTGGTGCAGAAAGAAGGAAGAGAAGTGGAGAAAGGGTAATTTAAGTACAGAAAGAGGCAAGAGAAGTGACGAAAGAGAGAAGAGAGGTGCAGAAAGAAGCAAGAGAGGTGCAGAAAGAGGTAAGATAATTGGATAAAGAAGCAAGAGAGGTGCAGAAAGAAGGAAGAGAAGTGCAGGAAGAGGCAAAAGAAGTTCAGAAAGAAGCAAGAGAGGTGCAGAAAGAAGAATAAATGTGCAGAAAGAGGCAAGAGAGGTGCAGAAAGAGGAAGAAAGGTGCAGAAAGAGGCAAAAGAAGTACAGAACGAGGCAAGAGAGGTACAGAAAGAGGCAAGAGAAGTGCAGAAAGAGGCAAGGGAAGTGCAGAAAGAGGAAGACTGGTGCAGAAAGAAGGAAGAGAAGTGGAGAAAGGGCAATTGAAGTACAGAAAGAGGCAAGAGAAGTGACGAAAGTGTCAACAGAAGTGCAGAAAGAGAAAAGAGAGGTGCAGAAAGAAGCTAGAGAGGTACAGAAAGAGGCAAGAGAAGTGGAGAAAGAAGCAAGAGTGGTGGAGAAAAAGGCAAAAAAAGTACAGAAAGAACTAAGAGGTGCAGAAACAAGCAAGAAGGCTGCAGAAAGAAGCAAGAGAGGTGCAGAAAGAAGAGTGAGGTGCAAAAAGAGGCAAGTGAGGTGCTGAAAGAAGCAATAGAAGTGGATAAAGAAGCAAGAGAGGTGCAGAAAGAAGCAAGTGAGGTACAGAAAGAGGAAAAGAGATGCAGAAAGAAGCAAGAGAGGTGCAGAAAAATGCAAGAGAAGTACAGAAAGAACTAAGAGGAACAGAAAGAAACAAGAGAAGTACAGAAAGAGGTGAGAGAAGCGCAGAAAGAGGCAAAAGCAGTGCAGAAAGAAGCAAGAGCAGTGCAGAAAGAAGAAGAAATGTGCAGAAAGAGGACAAGAGAGGGGCAGAAAGAGGAAGAAAGGTGCAGAAAGAGGCAAGAGAAGTGCATAACGAGGCAAGAGAAGTGCAGAAAGAGGTAGAAAGGTGCAGAAAGAAGCAAGAGAAATGCAGAAAGAGGCAAGAGAAGTACAGAAAGAGGAAGAAAGGTGCAGAAAGAGGCAAGAGAGGTATAGAAAGAGGCAAGAGAAGTGCAGAAGGAGGCAAGAGAAGTATAGAAAGAGGCAAAGGAAGTGTAGAAAGAGGAAGACTGGTACAGAAAGAAGGAAGAGAAACAGAGAAAGAGGCAATAGAAGTATAGAAAGAGGCAAAAGATGTTCAGAAAGAGTCAACAGAAGTGCAGAAAGAGAGAAGAGAGGTGCAGAAAGAAGCAAGAGAGGTGCAGAAAGAGGAAAGAGAATTGGATAAAGAAGCAAGAGAGGTGCAGAAAGAAGGAAGAGAAGTGCAGAAAGAGGTAATCGTGTGAAAGAAGTACTTTATTTGATTAAAAATATAATCCTAAAAGCAGGACATACATACCATACATATACAGAATAAGTAGTTAAAATGACAAAGATGATATAAAAATACGAGATCTAAAACTAAGAAGCAGCAAAATATTTTTAAAAGGGTTAATAATATAACAAAAAAGTAAGTGTTACTATCAGAGTCTATGAAGAAGTCCCAAAATTACAAAGAAACCCAGAAAGTGTAAACATTTCATTAAAACAGCTTCAAATGTCGATATCGATGAAGGATCATCGTGTTCACATGCCCTAGTGTTGCAGGCACAAAAAGCACAGAGGAGACCAAAGTAAAGCTTTGTGGGTCTACAGTTTTGTTTTAGTCACCTGTAGCCCTCTTTAAAATTGCTACCGGGCCTACAATTTGCTGGTTCAATTTACGATATACATAGTGAATAAAAATTGTAAAACTTATGTTTAAGGCTGTGTTCTCTGGGTTCAAAGCCGCAATGATTGCCTGCCTACAGGACCGAACTCCCAGTCTATTCCATTCTGGCCTCAAAGTCAACAGTGCAGGGCAGAGGCATACAACATGCCCCTGCACTGTTGGTTGTCTGACGTGCGACGCCAAATAGGTAAATGTTTCAGCAGGTGCCATTCCCCCAGTCTAAGTGCCATAAATCGCATTTTTAGATACAAAGGATATGTGCAGGGCAGATATGATGACGGTGAAGCCAACTGATAAGAATTAATTACTGCCCATGCATGCTTGCGTTCGGCAAGAAGAGCTTTGTCGGTGGTATGGAACAGCATGCGAATGCGCTTCTTGATGCTAGTTTTAAAGGCTGTTTGACTGGGATTTAGGTTCCAGAGGTCGCTTGCTGAGAATTGCTGTACACATTCATAGAAGAACTTACTATAGGTCCCACTTGGGTTATTAGAGGTAATGTCCAACCACAACATTGACTCAAGAGACCCAGCTTCAGCCTGCCTTAGCTTATGGCACAGATTTAAATAGGCACCTAAGCTGGAGATTTCATAATTAAAAAGGCCCAGTTCTAATCGAATCTGTGCGGCGGAGGCAGATTTTGGCATGTGAAAAACACTTTTGTAGATCTTAGTCACATGTTGATTTAGTGTTGTGCTAATTTTTCCCCTGAAAATTTCAATACCGTATGACACCGTGGGGCCAACTTTGGCTTTGATGACTTCCATCATTGGGGTTAGACTCGGACCCATCAGTTTTTTTGAAAGTTTTGAGAAGTTCAGTCGAAGGGCTGTGGCTTTCATTGAGATGTCGCTACGGTGTTTGGCGAGGGTGCCCCTGGAGTCGAAGTTAACCCCCCGGTATTTATAGGATTTTCCTACAGCAAGATCAGAATTGTTGTACGTTCAGCCACCACCTCCGTAATGTTTTCTGCCGAATATAACTACTTGAGTTTTCTTTAAGTTAACCTCTAAGCTGTTCATAACGGTATAACTATATAATTTATTTAACAATCGTTGCAGCCCTACTCGGGTAAGACTGAAGAGAACAAGGTCATCGGCATACAGAAGGTTACTTAACTGCCCACCACCAATCTTGGGGGAATGGCTATTTATCTCATCCAGTTCAGCTGAGAGGTCGGCAATAAACAGGTTAAAGAGCAATGGGGCAAGCACACACCCCTGTTTCACTCCTCTTGTTGTTGAAATTTTTCGAGACAGATGTGTGCCAGTACCAAGCTTGACCTGTATCCAAGTGTTGATATGTAATTGAACAATGGCCTCCAGTAGTTTGACCGGGATTCCCCATTTCGTTAACTTTGCCCAGAGTGCTACCCTAGGGACCCGATCAAAGGCAGCTTTAAAGTCAACGAAACAACAAAAAACCACCTTAGATGAAATAAGCGATTTATCAATAAGTATTGATAATGCCATTAAATTGGACGTTGTGCCCGAGTTTGCAATAAAGCCCGTTTGGTTTTTTGGAATCAGACCTTTCTGGTCAGCCCAGGAGCTCAGTTCTTCAAGTAGGATACTTGCAAAGTGCTTTGCCTCATTGTCCAGTAAGGCTATCAACCTGTAGTTGTTTGGGGACGAATGGGCGCCGGACTTGTATATTGGGTGAATTACTGCACCTCGCCATGAGTCCGGTATGGTTGAACTACTCAGTACGGATCTAAAGAGGATTGCTAATTGTTGTGTCCAATAGGGAACATTTGCTTTAAACAGGGCCTGTGGCAAACCATTTGGACCTGGCGCTCCGTCTGGTCTCGCTTTTGATAATATTTTGGCCAGCCTTGCTTGAGTAATAGAGATCGTCTCGCATTGGGACTGCGTCAACTCGTGGGAGCTGTCCTGGCGCTCCAATGGCCCATCTTTAATCAATGTGGAGGTGTTTGTTGCTAGAGATTCTGCACCTCCATTGGCCCTGAAATGATCAGTCAAGAATGTGACCCATTCTGCCTCTGCAATGTTTGCACTCCCCTGTCTGGTTGTTCCATTAATTTGTCTATTCAATAGTGCCCAAAATTTCCTTGAGTTGCGGTTTTTACTTTCCCAGAGAAGTTTGCACCAAAATTGATCAAGATGAAGTTGTTTATCTTTTTGGTGTGCCTGTCTGTAGTTTTTTTGAGCAATTTTGTAGTCGTTCAGGCGATCATTAGATTCTGGATACTTCCTGGTTGCCCGCAAGGCGATGTTTCTGATCTTCTTTAATTTCATGGTTTGACTTGAAATAGGAAACTGGGAACTGCAAATAGTCGTGTGAAAGTGCGAATGCGATGGAAAGAGATTTAGCAGATGGTAGCAAAAATTTGACCAATCAGCGATGTGAGAAGCTGTAGAAGAGGGGCCACCTAATGTAAAAGACAGACATTCCTTCATGATGTTAATACTAATTTCATCGTTCCATCTTAAACGTTTTAAATGTTCTGAGTGGACTCCCTTGTGGGTTGTTGGGGCAGAATTGTGATAAACTGGATTAGTGTTGATGATAACGACTTGTGGGCGGTGATCACTCTCTGATCGAGCTTTAATGCTGTAGTTTTCCAAGTGAGAGAACAGGGCTAGGTTACAGATGGTATAGTCTAAAAAAGAGAACTTTCGACCATTTGTCCATGACCAATTTGGAGGAGTATCCTGTGTGAGCCTACCGTTCATTACGATAAAACCTGCACTAAAAAGTTGCAACACACAGAGCTCCCCCAAAGCGCAGTGTGATTGATTTGGGGGTTTAGACTGAGACTTCAATGCCGACAAAGACAATAAGGGAGAACCTCCCAAGTCCGACGGATTTCCCTGAAACAAGTTAGTATTGAAATCCCCGGTGAGCAGACAGTCGGCATATGGAAAGGCCACAGCCAGGTCGCACAAAATTTTAAGCAGGCGATTTAAATGAGCCATTTTTGTCCGTACACTTGGATTGATGTAAACATTAAGCAGCAACAGGGGTCGCTGTTGTCTCCACGAGCTAACTTTAACTCCAAGCAACCAGTCCTCATCGAAGTTTAATAACTCTGTTGGGCCCTTTAGGCTACATGAGATGTAAATGGACAATCCTCCCTTGGGACGGCCATGGTTGCTGTCTCTGACGGCTGATTTCCAATATTCAATAAATCCATTGATAGGACAATTACGGGTAGCCCATGTTTCCTGAACGGCAATTAAATCATGACTAAAAGTAAAATTTCGGGTCTCTAGAGAGGACATTTTGAGGTGAAGGCCACTAATGTTCCATGAACACAGGGAGAGGCGAGACTGCAGCTGATGATTTATGGGGTTTATAGATTGAGGCTGGGGAGTGCTAAATTTAACAGCCTCCAAAGGGTTCAATTTTGGCAAAATTTGTCTGAATGGTCAGGCTAGGTTTTTACAAGACAAAGCTGCTGATAACCACCCTCAATCTTGGGTTTCATGGCAATTCGGGAGTGCGGACCATAGACTTCCTGTTAGAGATGCGTCTCCTACTGCATTTTTTAAGATTGAATATGGTTTACTTCTGTCACTGTTCAAGGTCCAACACACACTTGTCTGAATGGCCGGTTGCTTGGCTAATGCCATGGGGTAACCTGGGTTGGAGTGGGGATAGATTTTAATTCCCCATGACCGAAAAGTATCTTTGCAAGCTAGAAGAGCTCGAGTCCAAGTAGCAGATTTAAATGTCACCAAGGTTACTTCAGAGGGTTGCGACCCTCTTGGCGGAAGAAATTCTATATATTCAATGTCTTCAGATGCCAATGTGTCGAGACCCGGGACTCCTTTCAGTAATTTGATGATGTTTGCTCTATTGAGGACGTCGTGATAGCCTTTTGATTTATATTCAGGGACGAGAAGGATTTTGAAGCACTGGGAGTCGCTAACGACACTTAATTGACAATGACCCTTGTCGTTTAAGATATTTTTTTCGATTAAAGGGTCGGGAGCTATTCCAGGGTTGGACAAAGGATTATCTCGAAGCCCTTCCGGAGTTGTCAAAAAGTCCTCGGGTGGCTTTAAAGTGTTCTTAAAGGTTACTTTTGGATGATAACCTCCAGCGCTTGATGGAACAGTTTGAATACGGGAATAAAGAGTGGGTTGAATTTGAGTAGTCGTTTCAATAGGCAAGTTTATGTTTACTGCTTATAATTGACCATTTGCATGGTCCATGCCAGTTGGAAACTCTTTTGGTTTCTCAACAGCTGCAACTTCATAAGGATTTGGTACGGGGCTTCTTCGGCCGGAGGGAGAATCGGTTTGAGCCTGGTGGTGTGCAGGAATGAACTGCTGGACGTTTAGCGTTGGAGGGGCTATTATAGTCAGCTGGTCCTGGTTTGATGGAATAAGGCTCAGAGCTCGTTTGTTATCCGAGTTCTTAAACAATGGAAACAATTTAGGGGATGCAAACGCAGGTTTTGTTATTAGCTTATTTCTTTGTTTGCGTTGAGAGATTGTCTTAGAGGGGGGTGAAGCCAAGGTGGATGGCTTAGGATCCAGATCTGCGTTAGGAGGATCAACTGCTTTTGTTGAGCCGCTCACAATTTGGGGGCTCAACAACAAGGGTGGTGTCGGCTTAGCTGGCATTGTCAACCCTTGAGCTATATGGTGCGACTTAGATGCTGCAGAAAATTTCGCCTCTTTGCTTTCTAGGATCCCGTCGGCCCCTGATATCAATGTCTTATCATTTATTTTAACAGAGTCTGTACAATGTACATGGTCCTGAACCTGGCCCTTGCTGACACTGCCTCCTGATAGTTGTTTAATTTCATCTAAAACACAGTTTAGAAAAGCTGGGAGTGCTGAGAGGCTGTCAATGATGGGTGAACAACAGCAGACTGACTGGACCAAGTTTGAAGATGATTGAGCCCTTATTATTAGATTGTTTAAATTCTCTAACTTATTGTCGATACCTGGTGTAAACAAGGCTAGGGTGTTCAAAAGGTCGACTTGCATGTCCAATTTATCAGAATGATAATTTAATGCCGTAACTGTAGATTGAAAAGTTTGCAACAGTTGTGGCCAAATGTTTGACATAGGTGTCAGAGGAGCAGCTTGTGAATCAGATTCTAGTTTTGCGTCGGATAATTTATCTGAATCTTTAAGAAAGAAAGATAGATCCAGTAGCGACTGATCTTTTAGATCTTTTGTGTCAGTTCCTTGTTCGGACTTTGTGAAAACTGTGGCTGCAGCTGTAGCCGTGGCTGTGACTGCTACTGTAGTTGCAGCTACGTTTGAGAGCGTTTGCAGCAGAAACGGTGTGACATTCTCCTTCGGAGACCTTTCCCGTTGGACTACGGTGGGACTAGGTATTCCGAAGCTTGAAGGTTGGTTGTTTTGTGCGAGTAAAGGGCTTGAACACAATTGTTGTGGTGACATGGACGCGAAAATATCTGATTGTTGTAGCACAGAGTTAGATTTTAATCCAATTGTTTCAGTCCAAGAGTGATTTTTTAAAGCGAATAACATGCGACTTTCCTGGGGTGAGGATGAGTGACAAAATGAGGACTGCTGAGTGACCAGAAAGGTTGCCAGGGGGAGCGCTGGGGGCGTTTTCGAATCGTCCTCAGGTAACCTGACGCTAGGGTTAGCGCTGGGGGTAACCAATGATGGTGTGATTTTACTAATTGGTGACATATGGATGGTTGCCTCTGTTGTTTGTTGGAAATTGCTAGCCTTAGGCTCCTCCAAAATTTGTAGAGGGGAGAGGGGCTTGACTGTTCCAGGTGTTTTTTTAAAATATTCCAGAATCAAAAAGGGTTGCATAGTCTTGTGGCACAACGAAGAAATGCGGTCTCTATTACCAACAGGGTCTCGTCCATGGGGGGAGGGATTCAGCGAGTCCGATGAGAACGTGGGCATCGGCTGGTTAGAAGCCTTCACTGCGGCTCCCTCTACCACTGCTGCCAGCTGTTTTAATTTTTTTTGTTTCGGTGATGAAAACACCTTCCTTGTTCTCCCGGATCTCATTGCTCTATTTGATTTGACTGCGTTGCCAGTGAAAAGCTGGTTCCACTTCTACTGGTTTTACAGTGGGTTCACGTGACTAGTGGCTGCAGGCGCTGCTTCTTAGACACCCCCCCTTTCTTCCACCACCCACCTCCTCCCTGCCCACAATAACCTGCCTTACGACCCTTGTAGCCCTGCCACCTCAATCAGTTCTATAAGAAAATGGAACTGAGGTGGTGTGTTACGCATATGGGGAATATACAAGAGTCCCAACAAGAAGCCAGTAAGGTCAGTTTAAAAATGTAGGCTGGGATGTCGGATGGGTGACGGGGCAGGGGGGAGCAAAACCGGGCCGAGCCAGGCGAGGCAGATCAAGCACTAGAGCAGCACAGGGCAGAAGTGGGGTAGCCAGGGCCGGAGCCAACCAAGCCAGACCGGACTGGGCTGGGCTAGCAGGTTTGGCAGCTGCAGTTCAATACAGTGCAATACAGTGCAAGATAGCCACACTATCCACTGTCCACGGACCAGGCACCGTAAGTGACACGGTCCAGAGGAGGCGGCACGACAGGCACGGCGCTGCAGGCTGGTGTTATGCTGGTGGATGGGAGTTAGAGTCCTGAGACACCATGGATCTCCATAGGTCTCCGGAGAGAGCGGTGGGGGACTAAACCCATGAGGGGGAGCTACTGGGGTCCCAGAAAATCAGAAGACTCACCTTAGCAAGCCTCACCAACTCCTTCCGCGGATCACGGGAGCCCCTACAGCGTTTCCCGCCGCCTCCACGCCAAGCTTTTTCCTCCGCACCCCCACACAGCGCCACAACCGCTGCCACAAGCCGCCAAGACTACCAGCCGGCGCTACAACCAGCCAAGCGGTCCGCTGCCTCTGCTACTGCCTGAGGCTCCGCCCCTACGCACCACGCACACGGTTTGCTCCGGGCTCCGAACTCCGCACTCGACTCGCGTCAGGTCGCGTGTCTCTCTCTCAGTCTCCAGGACTGATTGTGTGAAAGAGGTAATAGAAGTGGAGAAAGAAGCAAGAAAGGTGGAGAAAGAAGCAAGAGAGGTGCAGAAAGAGGCAATAGAAGTGCAGAAAGAGGCAAGAGAAGTGCAGAAAGAGGCAAAAGTAGTGCAGAGAGAAGAAAGTCAGGTGCACAAAGAAGAAAAAAAATGTGCAGAAGAGGCAAGTGAGATGCAGAATGAGGCAAGAGAAGTACAGAAAGAAGCATTCATGCATCTGTTTGTGCCTTTTGCCAGTTACATGATACATAAAAAAACATACAAATAGTTGAGTACATGTTTTTCAGACTGCATGCTCTCTAAATATGTGTACAAGAAAGTGGTTGTATCCCTTTCTGCTCACAAAACAGTGCACATGGGTATTGAATAGTCTATTTGAGGGAGCTCTATAACACATACATATATAAGACATGTCTGCCTGCACGACCGAATGACAGAGCAGAACTGAGATGATTTCTCTACCTGTAGGAGAAGCTACTAGCTTTTTAAGCTAGCATCTTTAGATGCCTAACACATGTGAGACTACATGTACAAGTAGACACATACCACAGTCACGAGAGCATGCAGACCATTAAACTTGACAGACTACTCTTACCATTTCAAGCACAAACCTAAATTTATTCGGCCTTCTTCGAGTGTACCTTTCCACAGACTCATACGAAGTAGCCTAACCGCTAATCCCTCTGCCAACATGTCTTAAATCTCACTTTTCTCTTGCAGCTTCACTATTCACCAACTGCTCAGAATGTTGGGCCTACCCAAATTTAAACCAGCAATCCTTCCCATGTCACTGTTGTAAGTCTCACCATGTTTCTGAAGGCATGCATGTGTGTGTCTTTTGCTAGTGACATGATACATAAAAAAATACAAATACTTGAATATCTGTGTTTCAGACCGCATGCTCTCTAAATTTGTGTACAAGAAGGTGAATGTATTCCTTTCTGCTCATAAAACAGGGCCCGTGGGTGTTGACTAGTCTATTTGAGCGGATGTAAAGAGAAGCAAGAGAGGTGCAGAAAGAAGCAAATGAGCTGCAGAAAAAGGCAAGAGAAGTGTAGAAAGAACTAAGAAAAGTGCAGAAACAAGCAAGAAAAGTGCAGAACGAAGCAAGAGAGGTGCAGAAAAAAGAGAGTGAGGTGCAGAAAGAGGCAAGTGAGGTGCCGAAAGTGGAAAGAGAGGTGCAGAAAGAAGCAAGAGAGGTGCAGAAAGAAGCAAGAGAGGCACAGAAAGAGGCAGAGAGGTGCAGAAACAAGCAAGAGAGGTGCAGAAAAAGGCAAATGCAATGCAGAAAGACCTAAGAGAGGTGCAGAAACAAGAAAGAAAGGTGCAGAAAGAAGCAAGAGAAGTGCAGAAAGAAGAGAGTAAGGAGCAGAAAGAATGAGAGAGGCACAGAAAGAAGCAAGAGAAGTACAGAAAGAGGCAAGAGAAGTGGAGAAAGAAGCAAGAGAGGTGCAGAAAAAAGCAAGAGAAGTACAGAAATAACGAAGAGAGGTGTAGAAACAAGCAAGAAGTAGCCTAATAACTAATTCCTCTGCCAACATGTCTTAAACCTCACTTTTCTCTTGCAGCTTCACTATTCACCGACTGCTCAGAATGTTAGGCCTACCAAATTTAAAACAGCAATCCTAACCATGTTACTGATTTAAGTCTCACTAACTTTCTGAAGGCATGCGTGCGTGCGTCTGTGCCTTTAGCTAGTGACATGATACTTAAAAATAAACATACAAATAGTTGGATACCTGTGTTTCAGACCGCATGTGCTCTGAATTTGTGTAGAAGAATGTGTATGTATTCCTTTCTGCTCAAAAAACAGGGCATGTGGGTATTAAATAGCCTATTTCAGTGGCTCTATATTACCTTTATGCGTAACACATGTCTGCTGGTGCGAGCAAATGACAGAGCAGAACTGAGAAGATTTGTCCACCTGTAGGAGAAGCTACCAGCTTTTTAAGCTCGCATCTTCGGTGCATAACACATGTGAGACTACATGTACTTGTAGACACATATCACAGTCACGAGAGCATGCAGGCCTTTAAACTTCACAGACTACACTTTCCATTTCAAGCACACACCTAAATTTATAGGGCCTTCTTCGAGTGTACCATTCTACAGACTCATACGAAGTAGCCTAATCACTAATCCCTCAGCCAACATGTCTTAAATCTCACTTTTCTCTTGCAGCTTCACTATTCACCAACTGCTCAGTATGTTGGGCCTACCCAAATTTAAACCAGCAATCCTTCCCATGTCACTGTTGTAAGTCTCACCATGTTTCTGAAGGCATGCATGCGTGTGTCTGTGCCTTTTGCTAGTGACACGATACATAAAAAGAGACATACAATTACTTGAATACCTGTGTTTCAGACCCCATGCTCTCTAAATTTATATAGAAGAAATTGTATGTATTCCTTTCTGATCATAAGACAGGGCACATGGGTACAGAGTTATATCAAGTGGTATATAGTTTAATACATCTGCCAACATGGTTTAATCATCAGTTTTCTCTTCTACTTTCATTAGACACTCAGGAAGCACACATATTACTATGCACAACTGTGGTGCTATTAAGAATGATATATTGACAATTGACTCCATTTTATATAACTGACTCCATTTTCTGTGCTGACTCCATCTTGTGTAACAGACTCCATTTTCTGTGCTCGCTTGCAGCTGCAAGGTGAGGAAGGGATGTTTTCGATCTTCACTTGTTTTCGCTCCTCACGGAGCAGAGTAAACTCAACATGTTGTGTGGGATGCGTGCTTGCTACCTTTCAGGGCAGAGAATGTTGTTGTCAGAGAAATGTGTGGAATGTACATCTCTGTCTCTGAGTCAAAATACAGAGACCTGGCCAGCTTCTATCTTGACTTTGACACAGACCAGTACAGTAAGCTCAGTTTTTCGTAACAGAAGAAAGGGGGTGAGGTTACTAGAACCTTCTCCCCAGGTTGAGTAAAATGTATTAAAGGCGAGGGATCTTGGCACCCAGACGGGAGCTCACTTGTGGGGCAGACGTGTCATCACAAGGAAACAGAAGTTTTGAGAGTCCCGATCGAGGCTTCCGCCTCGGCTGACAAGGGCTCCTCCAGTCAAGTTGGCGGAATGATGAACACTCACTCGGTGATGTATTCTTCTTATTTACTTCATGTACATAATCTTTAAGTTTCTCTGCTTCATGTATATATGCTACATGTTATTCTGGTTTTGGGTCTAAGTTACTTGATATTTGGAAGTCTGCATTAACTGATATATTTTGCCTTCCTTCTGAAAATATTGCATTAATAAATGTGTGTGTCACTTTAAATGTACCTGAATTTGTTTTCTTGCCTCGCCTTAAGAGAGTGCTGGGTCTTGTTTTATCGCCTTGTCCTTTGGAGGTGCTGTTCTACGTGCGTTATTTAAAGGTGCAGCAGTACCTTTGCCTCCTCTCTGGAGTACCGGGTTTAGGTGTGTCCGATTGTTCCAATTTAGAAGCACGACAACAACCTATTTCAATCTTAATTTAGTACAATAAAACAAACTACAATACGCATTCAAACATTTGGTAACATATTTCAAACAGCACTTTTCTCTAATGCTTTGCAAGCTTTATAAATAATGCATTACAAACTTAAAAATATCACTACAAACACTGAAGCACTCCTACGCAATACATAACACACCTTACACATTTGTAACTCACCTCTGAAATAACTATTGCAGAATATGAAAATTTCAGAAACTCCTTAAAGATTTTCTTTCCAACACAATATATGTGGTGCAGCACTCTCAACAAGGTAAAACCAGTAATGGCAAACTTTCCCTCTCTTTTTGAACATACATGAATGTAAGTAAGAAATCAAAATGCTCCCTTCAGTTTTTCAAATTCTAAAACCCATTTCTATTGGTTACACATATTAACCCATTATTACTCTCTTCCAAAAGTACCCAATATGCTTCTCTAATTTATTGGAGTCGCGACTCCAATGCGTTGCCGCAGTTCAACTTCGCGATGGAGCCGCAAACCCTTACGAGAGTTAAAAAACCTATTTCCAATAACACTAGTATTATTTTTTAAGAACACACCACATCTAGACATAGTACTGATTTGGGAAATCTTACTTTAGTAGCATATCATTTATATATAACTTAGCATTTCATATTTTGAAACCACAGTTAAGTTTCAACCCTTCCCCCATTCTGTTTAATCCTAGTTTCCATAGCAACACTTTCTGCAACATTCAACTGTACCAGGAGGTCACAAAGTCACCATATTTTCAAATTCAGCACACTAGCTTTCAAATGCAAATAGCAGGTGTGGTTGACTTTTGCAAAATATTAGCTTATCCTATCTACTGTACTTTTCAAACATTTTTCTATAACCAATCAGAAAGATGCTTGTTCAGGAAAGTAACATGCATCCTATTTTTTAGGAACACAATGTTCATGTACAACCAATCAGATATCTGCTTTTTCTAAAACAGCATCTTTTTCACCATTTTAGATACTTCTCATTCTACCAACTGACTTACTCAGCTACATACGTCTTTTGATTCCTTCCACACATCCCTTCAAAATGCTTACAGTATGGATTGTAGGGCACAGTTATGTTTTCTGGGGCAAAAGGTATGCTGAACACAGAGGTATTAACAAAGACCTGGGTTATGTGAGATCCCTTTTGTTTGATTCCTCCTGTTTTCTCCCTTTTCTCTTAGCCACGTCTAAAAATGTCCCCCAGGGTGGTGATGGGTTTCTCTTTAAATTTGGGCATCCCAAATATTTCAAAAAAGTTAAATTAAAGGTTTTGAGTTCTGCCTGTGAATTATGGTATCAGTTGAGGAAGATGCTCAAAACTCTGCACTACTGTATTAGTGCCCCTATTTGGAACTCTCCGGGTACGCCCGCGTGCCTCAAGGATAGTTTGTCAGCCCCACTTGTGGAAGAAGGCATTGAGAAATGGGGCCAATTACTGCAAAACAACAAACTACTTTCATGGGATTTCCTTAGTACCATTACGAACCAAAGGCTATCTAGATTCAAATATTATCAACTATCCAGTTGGGCCGTAAATCTGGGCAAGGATGGGGATGGAAACGAAGAATATGAGAACATTTTACTAGGCCCACTCCATCAATGTAAAGAAGTATCTAAATGGTACTGGCTATTAGTAAAAGGAGAGCCCCCGCTAATGCCTAAGGAGGAGCCCTGGAGAAGAGACCTGCCTTTGAGCGATGTAACATCTCTCTGGCAAGTATCGATGTGCACTTTATGGAGAGTTGTTAAAGCTGACCCTCTTAGGAGAAACCATCTGTTTACACTCCATAGAGTTTACTGGACCCCGAAGAGGCTCACCAAGCTAGGAGGCGGAGGTGTAAAGGTCTGCCTGAAGTGCGCCTCGGGGAATGCGGACGATGTGCACATGTTTTGGCAGTGTCCCCAGATCCAGGGCTTTTGGCACCACATGGGTAAGACGATCTCAGAGGTCCTGGGGCAAGAAATTAAGGTAAGCTTGGTTTTGGTTATCTTTGGAGTCTGGCCTGAGGAGAGTATGAGCTGTAAGCTCTCTAAACTTCAAACCTCGCTTTTATTTGTTTTAATCCTTCTGGCCAGAAGAGAAATTTGTCTAAAATGGGTATCGTCACAACCTCCAGTATTTTTTTATTGGGTTGCCTCTGTTAAAAGAGTCCATAAGTTGGATCAGGGTTGTATGTGGAGAAAAAGAACTAGATTTTGGGGGGCCTAGGAGGAATGGACTAGCAAATTTGATATCTCAACTTCCTAAAAATAGTCCAATGATTATGAAATAAGTGAGTTTAGGGATGGAGGTTGCATCTGGGGAAGGTGGATGTGCGCTTTCTCGCCCCATCCCCAGGAGTCTTGCGGCTGGCTACTCCAGGAGTCCTAGAGGTGTTAAAATATCACACAAGGTCGTGTTCCCCCTCTGTTGGCTCCAGGAAGGAGCCGTTGACTGCTTAAAGACAATCCACTTATTTATGAATGAGGACAAAATAAAAAAAAACAAAGACCTGGGTTTGCAAAATGTGGATATTAAATGGTTTGCACAGAGAGGATTAAAGTGGCACCAATTGATGCCTTTGGTTTAAAGCGTTTTCCATCTCCAACCCCCTGACCTCAGGATTGTGCACTGTGGTGGCAATGACCTAGGCACATTGACTGGGGTAGGGCTGGAAATCCTAATGAAGGATACCTTTGCACAACTGATGCTGCTTTTCCCTCAAAGTGTCTTTGTATACTCTAATGCCAAAGACAGAAATGGAAGTGGTCAAATCAATTCTGTCCACAGATTGACAAAGCTAGGAAGCATGTTAATAAAGCTGTTTCTGCTTACCTCAGAGACCATAGGATGGGCTCCATCTATAACAACAATCTACGTTTTGATATCCATGACATCTACAGAAGTGATGGAGTTCACTTCACAGATGAAGAGAACAGAGTATTTCTCAACAACCTTAAGCTGTGCATACGCACTTACATGTAGCTGCAACAAAGTCATAATGAACACAACACCCTATAACCCAACAGTGAAAGATATATATTTTTTTAACATATATACTCTTTTTAAATATTTTTCGGATTTGCAAACCCGTCACAAATTCTAAAAACAAAAGACCAAATTCAATGTACCACAACACATTTCACTTCTCAAGTTTAACTTTTAATTTAAATTTTTTATATTATTTCTAACGCTATCAATTTTAATGTGATTGTTAACTTCAATCTCACTAGCTCTATAAAAAGTTCACAACTGCAACACTACCTTCTGAATTGTATATAATATATAATCATTTATTTAAGGTGGATCCACGAGCCCACAGCAATGTTACACTGGGGGGGCCACACTGAGAGCCGCGATAGGGTTGCGACTCCTACCGCGAGAGAAAAAAAAAAAATGATTGCCCCCCCAGTTCCATAGGCCCATTTCGGCCCTGGGGGCCCCATCCCCCGGGGCCACACCATTTCATTTCTATTTTTTATTTTTAAGGAGGCGGGCCGTGCGGCCCCCGTCACCAGGCTGATTATGGCCTTGTGGACACCATCCCCTGGGACCCAACAATTCTTTTTAAAACATTTTTTAAAAAGGGGTGGGGCCGAGCGACCCTCCCTCCCAGCCATTTTCTTCCCAGGGACCCCATCCCCCAGGGTATGGCCATCTGTTTTGGGACTGCGGTCCCGGCCAGCTCCCGCCTCCTGCGGGAGCCGGCATACCTCTTTACCTCCAGGGAGCTGCTGTCATGCAGCTCCCTGAAGGTAAAAAGCAAAATGCTCTCACTTGTTGACAGTGGAGCACTTGTTTGCTATGGGATGGCAGGAGCAGTGCTTCCGCCATCCCATAGCTAACTGCAATGTCCCGGGTGTGGGCACCCCGGGACATTGATGGAGCCGGCCCTCGTTGGTGGCAGTCCACAGGGCCATTGAGGGATCCACGAGGGGGGCCGTGTGGCCCAACTCCAACATGTTTAGAGCCCTGGGGAGGTGGTGGTTCCCAGTAATGGGGTTCCGCAACGGACCCCTGCATTTCATTAAAGTGTGCCCCGGGGAGGTGGTGGTCCCCGGGGCAGTGTGGCGGGGCTCGAGCCCCCCACACTATATTTATAAAGTTAGCCCCGCATTTTATGAACAAATCACCGGGGAGATGGCGGTCCCCAGGGCAGCAGGGGCCCCCATGGGCCATAGCTTCATAATTAGGCATTGCCCCCAGGACTGGCCCACCAGGGGGCTTAAAAAAAATTAAGCACGGGAGACCGCGATTTGTTTTTTTAAAATCTTCGGCGGGATTCGCGGACCCTACGCGATTACTGCTGAAATTCTTTTTAAAAAAATCTTTTGGGGGAACTCAGGGTCCCTGTGAGACCCCCTGAGCAGGCCTAGGGGGTCAGGATGTTTCCACCCTGCCCCCTTTTCTTGTTTTTTTAATCGTTTTTCTTGTGACTTGGTTCAACTGAGTCACAAGATGGCTGCCAACACTTCCTGATTTGAAGTGTTGGCAGCCAATCAGATCTCAGGCACGAGATCGGAAGGGTTCGCGGATCCTTCGCGTTGATATATGGATATCTGTAAATATTAAAATTTCTTTAAGACTACTGAAAGGATTTACACCATTTAACAAAAAGAGTGCACTCTGGACCAAGAGCTACCTTTCTGCCAAATTTGATGTAAATCCGTCCAGCAGTTCGGGCTGTAGCTGCATCAACAGTTTTCTATGGAAATTAACATGGAGAAAAAGCGTTTTGAGACCCCCTTTTTTTCTTGGCCCCCGCTTGACGAATCACTCCAAAACGTTCAAGACAGGAGCTGACCTGAGCGCCCCATTAGTTTTGAAAATTTTGTGAAGATTCGTCAAACGACGCCAAAGATATTGACAAATCATAAAACGCTTTTCCTATGGAAACTAGGTCCTAACTATAACGACCTACTGGCGACCACCAGTAGGTAATATAACTATTTATACATATATATATATATATATATATATATATATATATAACTATGTATATATATATATATTTTACAGACTACAGTGCATGTTTGTTACACCCTTGAATATTAACTGCTTACTTTACTCCAGAAACAGCAGGAGAGAGCTTCGCCACAAGCATACCCATACATAAGCAGTTTCAAAAATCAGTTTAAGACAATATAAAGAGCATGACTTTTAAAGCCCGAGCAAATTCCTCCTGGCCTCGTTAGCTGCTTATGTGTGCGTAAGGACATTCTATGTGCAAGAGGCCATCATGTACTAGATATTGCATGTTAAGAACCAGTGGTACACCATTTAGCTGGTGAAAAGCAAGTAACTTCAAACATTTTATTGTGGGGCCAGGCATTCTGAGGCCAACATTTTGCGCTTGGTGTAACCACGCATGCGTGTAGCCATAAAGTGCGAGATGCATGCGTAGACCATAGAGTGCAAGATCAGAATCATGCATGAAACCATAAAGTGCAAGATGCATGCATAAACACTGTGTAGTGCCAGATCCTAAAGTGCAAGATGCATGCGTAAATAGGTGTAATGCCAGAACCTATGGGAGAACTCCCCAGAAGAGTGTTTTGGCAACATTTTAGCAACAAATGGCATTAAATGTCGATTCAAGATGGTTCAAAACACACAAGATGATGGACGGAATGTTGCACATTGGCAAACATTCACCCCCAGTCACAGATCTGGGTTTAATCCATCGTTATTTTGCTTCACCACGCCACCCCAGTTCAGACACAGCCATATGCAAATCAGTCTTGACCCTGTGCCTCATGGGAACAGTCCAGACCGAACTGCCAAGCCATGTCTTCCCTGGACCGGAATCAAGCATCCTAGGACCGGTTTCGGGCTTTCAGCCCTCATCAGCCAGGATAGCTTGACTCCAGTGGCGTAGTGAGCACGGGACCCACGTCTGGGCATACCCTTCCCACTTAGGGCGAAATGCAAAACACACAAGATGATGGACGGAATGTTGCACTTTGGCAAACATTCACCCCCAGTCACAGATCTGGGTTTAATCCATCGTTATTTTGCTTCACCACGCCACCCCAGTTCAGACACAGCCATATGCAAATCAGTCTTGACCCTGTGCCTCATGGGAACAGTCCAGACCGAACTGCCAAGCCATGTCTTCCCTGGACCGGAATCAAGCATCCTAGGACCGGTTTCGGGCTTTTAGCCCTCATCAGCCAGGATAGCTTGACTCCAGTGGCGTAGTGAGCACGGGACCCACGTCTGGGCATACCCTTCCCACTTAGGGCGAAATGCAAAACACACAAGATGATGGACGGAATGTTGCACTTTGGCAAACATTCACCCCCAGTCACAGATCTGGGTTTAATCTATCGTTATTTTGCTTCACCACGCCACCCAGTTCAGACACAGCCATATGCAAATCAGTCTTGACCCTGTGCCTCATGGGAACAGTCCAGACCGAACTGCCAAGCCATGTCTTCCCTGGACCGGAATCAAGCATCCTAGGACCGGTTTTGGGCTTTTAGCCCTCATCAGCCAGGATAGCTTGACTCCAGTGGCGTAGTGAGCACGGGACCCACGTCTGGGCATACCCTTCCCACTTAGGGCGAAATGCAAAACACACAAGATGATGGACGGAATGTTGCACATTGGCAAACATTCACCCCCAGTTACAGATCTGGGTTTAATCCATCGTTATTTTGCTTCACCACGCTACCCCAGTTCAGACACAGCCATATGCAAATCAGTCTTGACCCTGTGCCTCATGGGAACAGTCCAGACCGAACTGCCAAGCCATGTCTTCCCTGGACCGGAATCAAGCATCCTAGGACCGGTTTCGGGCTTTCAGCCCTCATCAGCCAGGATAGCTTGACTCCAGTGGCGTAGTGAGCACGGGACCCACGTCTGGGCATACCCTTCCCACTTAAGGCGAAATGCAAAAC
The DNA here is from genome assembly GCA_963921515.1 of Calotriton arnoldi. Classification (NCBI taxonomy): domain Eukaryota; kingdom Metazoa; phylum Chordata; class Amphibia; order Caudata; family Salamandridae; genus Calotriton; species Calotriton arnoldi. The sequence continues at coordinate 668,641 of CAWUFW010006478.1, forward strand.
ACACAAGATGATGGACGGAATGTTGCACATTGGCAAACATTCACCCCCAGTCACAGATCTGGGTTTAATCCATCGTTATTTTGCTTCACCACGCCACCCCAGTTCAGACACAGCCATATGCAAATCAATCTTGACCCTGTGCCTCATGGGAACAGTCCAGACCGAACTGCCAAGCCATGTCTTCCCTGGACCGGAATCAAGCATCCTAGGACCGGTTTCGGGCTTTCAGCCCTCATCAGCCAGGATAGCTTGACTCCAGTGGCGTAGTGAGCACGGGACCCACGTCTGGGCATACCCTTCCCACTTAGGGCGAAATGCAAAGCACACAAGATGATGGACGGAATGTTGCACTTTGGCAAACATTCACCCCCAGTCACAGATCTGGGTTTAATCCATCGTTATTTTGCTTCACCACGCCACCCCAGTTCAGACACAGCCATATGCAAATCAGTCTTGACCCTGTGCCTCATGGGAACAGTCCAGACCGAACTGCCAAGCCATGTCTTCCCTGGACCGGAATCAAGCATCCTAGGACCGGTTTCGGGCTTTTAGCCCTCATCAGCCAGGATAGCTTGACTCCAGTGGCGTAGTGAGCACGGGACCCACATCTGGGCATACCCTTCCCACTTAGGGCGAAATGCAAAACACACAAGATGATGGACGGAATGTTGCACTTTGGCAAACATTCACCCCCAGTCACAGATCTGGGTTTAATCCATCGTTATTTTGCTTCACCACGCCACCCCAGTTCAGACACAGCCATATGCAAATCAGTCTTGACCCTGTGCCTCATGGGAACAGTCCAGACGGAACTGCCAAGCCATGTCTTCCCTGGACCGGAATCAAGCATCCTAGGACCGGTTTCGGGCTTTTAGCCCTCATCAGCCAGGATAGCTTGACTCCAGTGGCGTAGTGAGCACGGGACCCACGTCTGGGCATACCCTTCCCACTTAGGGCGAAATGCAAAACACACAAGATGATGGACGGAATGTTGCTCATTGGCAAACATTCACCCCCAGTCACAGATCTGGGTTTAATCCATCGTTATTTTGCTTCACCACGCCACCCCAGTTCCGACACAGCCATATGCAAATCAGTCTTGACCCTGTGCCTCATGGGAACAGTCCAGACCGAACTGCCAAGCCTGTCTTCCCTGGACCGGAATCAAGCATCCTAGGACCGGTTTCGGGCTTTCAGCCCTCATCAGCCAGGATAGCTTGACTCCAGTGGCGTAGTGAGCACGGGACCCACGTCTGGGCATACCCTTCCCACGTAGGGCGAAATGCAAAACACACAAGATGATGGACGGAATGTTGCACATTGGCAAACATTCACCCCCAGTCAGAGATCTGGGTTTAATCCATCGTTATTTTGCTTCACCACGCCACCCCAGTTCAGACACAGCCATATGCAAATCAGTCTTGACCCTGTGCCTCATGGGAACAGTCCAGACCGAACTGCCAAGCCATGTCTTCCCTGGACCGGAATCAAGCATCCTAAGACCGGTTTCGGGCTTTCAGCCCTCATCAGCCAGGATAGCTTGACTCCAGTGGCGTAGTGAGCACGGGACCCACGTCTGGGCATACCCTTCCCACTTAGGGCGAAATGCAAAACACACAAGATGATGGACGGAATGTTGCACATTGGCAAACATTCACCCCCAGTCACAGATCTGGGTTTAATCCATCGTTATTTTGCTTCACCACGCCACCCCAGTTCAGACACAGCCATATGCAAATCAGTCTTGACCCTGTGCCTCATGGGAACAGTCCAGACCGAACTGCCAAGCCATGTCTTCCCTGGTCCGGAATCAAGCATCATAGGACCGGTTTCGGGCTTTCAGCCCTCATCAGCCAGGATAGCTTGACTCCAGTGGCGTAGTGAGCACGGGACCCACGTCTGGGCATACCCTTCCCACTTAGGGCGAAATGCAAAACACACAAGATGATGGACGGAATGTTGCACATTGGCAAACATTCACCCCCAGTCACAGATCTGGGTTTAATCCATCGTTATTTTGCTTCACCACGCCACCCCAGTTCAGACACAGCCATATGCAAATCAGTCTTGACCCTGTGCCTCATGGGAACAGTCCAGACCGAACTGCCAAGCCATGTCTTCCCTGGACCGGAATCAAGCATCCTAGGACCGGATTCGGGCTTTCAGCCCTCATCAGCCAGGATAGCTTGACTCCAGTGGCGTAGTGAGCACGGGACCCACGTCTGGGCATACCCTTCCCACTTAGGGCGAAATGCAAAACACACAAGATGATGGACGGAATGTTGCACATTGGCAAACATTCACCCCCAGTCACAGATCTGGGTTTAATCCATCGTTATTTTGCTTCACCACGCCACCCCAGTTCAGACACAGCCATATGCAAATCAGTCTTGACCCTGTGCCTCATGGGAACAGTCCAGACCGAACTGCCAAGCCATGTCTTCCCTGGACCGGAATCAAGCATCCTAGGACCGGTTTCGGGCTTTCATCAGCCAGGATAGCTTGACTCCAGTGGCGTAGTGATGGTTGCCTGTATGTGAATAAATTAGCAAGATGAGGATCTTCAGCCTCAGGTCATGGCCCTAACAAGGCTTCACATCGAGTTCCTGAGCGTGTGCTGGCTGTTCTTGCCCTCAGCTCGTACGAGTAACGCAGGAGCCTTCCCGCTTCAGCATAGAACTTGCCAATCCATGCAAGTTCCATTGGAACAGCGGTTGTGTAAATGTGTGTTAGCGCCACTTTGCATTGCAAAATTATAGCCTAGTTTGCTAGTTGCACAATGTAGTGATAAGGAAAGGCATGCCTTCAGAAATAATTTGAGAAGATTCAGATCATGAGGATGAACATATGATTAGATGCAGCACTGAAGTGACAAACAATTACTTTTGAAATAAGAAAGAAAAAGGCATCATTTTTAATTGAAATGTTTTATTATTGTAGCGTAGTTTTAAATAAGAGTATTCATTTTTTTACATTGTGTACCCGCCAACATTGTAATTGGGCCCTTTATCGCTATTTGGAATTATTTATTTAACAACAGTGAATAATAATAAATCGCTATTTCAAAACAGGTATTCCTTAGAAATCGCTATTTCTAAATCGCAAAAATGCATTTTTAGTACATCAAGCCCTCAGGTACATCAGAAATAACTAAATAAAATGAATTACATTGCGCACGCTGCAACACCAAATGGCGATGCGGCGCGCGAAATGTAATTTGTTTTATTTATTTATTTCTGTACTTACCTCCGTTCGGCCGTATGCCCGAGTTTACTACCCCCCACCCTGCCACTCCCCCGCCCCGCCGCCCCGCAGCACTCCCACCAGGAGCCGCGACTGCCACAGACTCACCTTTCTGCATACTCGGTGAACTTAAAACTCTGAACTCAAAATGGCTACACTCGTTCCGGGGGAGAAGACCTGGCAGTGCACCCAGCACATTGAACGTTGATTCTACGCAGAGATAAGCCATAAAAGATACACCAGCAGAGTAAAGAGCCATTCTGCTGATATCCAGTGTCTCTGTTTTCTTTCTTGTCCCATTCCCCTTTAAATGAGTCTACCGTTAGCTATCATATTCCTATTGTGCATGCCTGGCAGCTCATACAGAGAAGTGCAGAAACATTCATTGTACGTTTTGGATCCGGAATCTAGATTAGTGCATTCTGACAGCTGACAGACAATTTCTGAGTTTTTGATTTGGTTAATCTGGGCAGATTGTGAGTTTTTTTGTGAAAATACCCTTTGAGGTTTTAGGGCTTGGAAAAACTTTCCAACTGCAAACGGAGAGGCTTGTCATAGAGAACTGTGCTGTCATCAACCTCTTTTGAGCATCAGATCTAACGTGTTTTATTTCTGCCTTTCTGTACAGTCACTTGGGAAAAAAGTATATTCAAGAAAAAAATTATGTGTAAACTGCGACACTGTAGATTACACATATAAAATAGAAATGTTATAAAAACATAGGGCCAGGTTTAGAGACTCGTGGAAAGACTCTCAATCCAGTATCTTTTAAGAGCAGAACACATCAATCAAGCTGGAGGATAATTGCCCATTGTATTTAGGGTTTTGGGTGATGATTCTCCATTGGTAATGGTGAAGGAAGAACCGTTGGTTGTCCTTCAGTCCTCCAGTAACTGTTTCCCTGTCCTCCATCACTGGACAATGCGTCATCTACGTTCATCTGACAGACATTTTTTCATCATATTTAGAGTTCTCTGCCATCACAGTGGGATGGAAGGATAATTGTGATGGAGGACAGCAATGGCAGATGGGATTGCCAATGGTGGACACGTGTGTCAACATCGACAAACATGTCCATGAACACACACCTGCTCTGAAGTAACCCATCAACAACATCTGCCCCTCCCAATACAAAAGCTCAAAAAACCACGTGACATTCACAGCACGCAATACCATCTGAGATCCTGTCTCAAATAGTCCTAACATATTGCAGGAAGAAGACAACACAAGTATTCAGAAAATGTGATGGTGATGGTGGATGAGATAATTCGGGCTGAGCCCCAGTTGTTTGGAGCACAGATCAAGACAACAGACATGAGCTAGGGAAGGGACATGTAGGCCAAAATCGTGGAAAGGACAATGCTGTAACGAATTTTAGATGCTCACTGTAGAACATCCGCAAGAGATGGAACACCCTGTGGTGGAGAGTGTATTAAATATTTATTTTAAATGTAGAACACAATGTGTAAAATGCCACAACACTATTAACTTAATTTTCAATCAAATATTCAACTAATTTAAATATATTACATTAAATCATTTATAATAATATTTCTTTTTTCTTAATTTTACATTGACAAAAAGCACCTGATGTAAAAACAAAATTTTTTATCATATATTGATACTTATTAAAAGTGTTCTATAGTATCGATTAAAGTGATTTAATTACATTTAAAAAAACATTAATGCTACAAAATGTTTTCATTTAAAAATCGTATTAGAATATTTTAAAATGAAATAATTAATATGCTTTTTAATAATGTTTTAACCATACATTTAAATTAGATATGTCTTTAAATTAACATTATTTCCTATGAGTTTTTATTTTAAGTCCCTACATCCATTATTTTCTATGAGAAGGTGTTGCATTACCAGTGGATGACCATGTGTGGTGCTGGATGCTGAGGTTTGAGATTGAGTATGTTTACTACTACTTTGGGTCATTTTTGGCTGTAGTAACGTTAGAAGTGCGGTTTGTAAATAGGAATGGGCTTACTCTTTTGTGGGCTTGTCCCGAAATTCCTTCCTAACCATAACTAAACTCATCCTTAATCATCCCTCAAAAACTCTCCCCTTTATTGATAAGTAGTCCTCATTTCAGAGCCTCTCCCCTCTGTCTCTCCAACATTTACTACTAGAATGTACTCTTACGTGTACTGAGTCTCTGCAATCAGGGCAGAGATCTCCACACAGAAAAAGGTATGAGTGGCAGAGACAACTCATAGGTTTATGAATTGCATTTTGTACTTCATTAGTAGTACTATTGTAGTACTACTAAACATACTGCAAAAAATGCAGTTTTTTAATAGGCTCCCTACATTAACAACATAATACACCCAACAACAGGAAGAACAATTCATGGAATACTAGAAACATATCAGAATTTATAGTCTAAGAAATTGACTCCATAAAATCCAATATGGAATGTACGTACCTACGTGTTGAAAATGGGTTCCACCCATTTAGTTCACCAATATTTTTTTGCTTTGGATCACCCAGTTTTTTGGACCTTTATGGTAGGTGAGTTTCACTACGTGAGTCCCACTTACAATAATTGCGTAGTAAGTGGACTTCACATGTTTACTGCCAGTCTCCTCCTTTAAAGATAAAGCCACTGTGACACAGCAAGGCTAAGGGACGCAGGGCTGGTTACACCTAAACGCATATGCTCCTGGGTGCAGGCTGCACATGAGAGACTACATCATGCACAGCACACAGGTCACCTGCTTGCAGCCTTTATAAACTGCAAATTCGACCTGTCAATATACTAGGGGTGGGTGTAACTCAAGTAATTCAGTGTAGCGTAATCATGTAGAAATTCCTAAAAATTCAAAGGTTATGCATAACTACATGAGAAGAGTAAGGGTCCGATTCCGATCTCGGCTGGTAGTGCTCCGAATCGGATTCGGATTTACCGGATCCGATTCGGAGCCCTGTTTCCCGACCGAATCGTACGCGGGTCCGGCCGAGCGAGTACGATGCAAGCACCCGCGAAATCGCCGACCGACTCGTACGCGGCTTCAACACGCTCCGACCGACTCGCATGGACACGACTCGCACCGCGCTATGGAGACGTTTCCCGGCCGGGTAAGTACGATGCGGCGCCGCGAGCAGTCCGACCGACTCGCGCCGTCCGGCTCGAAAAGCTGTCGGAGCTGGACTTTGGGGGTCCGCGTCGGACCCCCTGTACGCGTAGGCGCGCGAGTCGCACACAGGGGGGACCCATGGGTCCCCCCTACCTGTGCATGTACGCCGCGATTCGCATCGACGCGTACCCGCTGTAGGGGGCGCCCTTGTTCGCCTCGCACCCATTGAGTCAATGGGAGCCCGCGTACGCGTTGTACGACCGGCTCCCATTGACTTCAATGGGAGTCCGACCGAATCGAGTCTGGGTGCATGCGTGCGCATCGTACTCGTTCGGTCGGACTGCCAGAGTCCGATTCGGTCGGAATTCTCTCCGGGTCCGGCTCGGTCGGAGAGATTTCCGGCCGGAATCGGAATCAGCCCCTAAGTCTATGTTTAGTGCTATTTCTTAGCACAAAAATGCCTTCTCACATCCAAAATGTGTGCAAGCATGCATTATGTGTTAAGAAATAGCACTAAATGCAACGGAACATGAATAGCGAGCATACACAGCTACTTGCTAAATGTGTTCTTGGAGTAGTATTTCCTCCAACTTACTCCCGACATTTATCACGTTTTATTGTCATAAAATGCTTCTCAGGTCCAATATGGATGTGAGAATGCATTTTGTGCTAAAAAATAGTGCTAAATGAGCTCCTGGGGTAGGATTTACCCCAACTTACTCCCGGCATTAAGCGCTATTTTCTTAGCGCAATATGCACCTTCGAGTCCAAAATAGACGTGAGCACGCATTTTGCGTGAAGAAATAGCGCTAAATGCAGCAGAGCACGAACAGTGAGCATAAGTGGCCAATCGTGCTTTCTAAATGAGCTCTCTCTGTCATATTTTCCCCCTAAATTACACTTAATTATGAAAGCAGGAGTAATTGCCCTTTTATCTGTAAATCTCTGTCAAAGAGTAAAGCAAAATTACTGAAATTACTCTCATTACGCCAGCGTAATTTCAATTTTATCCATATCCGCAAAATACCCCTTTTGACAGGCCTAAACCTTCCTTTTAAATATTAATGTCACCTCTATGTAAGCATTGTTGCCTTATAAGGACAGGGTGCAGTAAGCATGTAGATATTAATGTTAAACATTACAGTGAAATTTCCCCAAAATGATTTTCAGTATAGTAAAGCTGGCTGCTGCCATACGGAATCATTAGGCTACACTGGTAAATTCATTAAATGTTACATTCTAATAGGTAGCAGCTAGAGAAATACTACTTCCACTCAATTTAATTGTAATTTAAAGTCCTCTTTAATGTTAAGGTCGGATTTCAAATTATTATTTTAGAAATACCTTTTTTAGAAAGTTTAACTATAAAAAAACACACTGCTCCCTAGTAACAATACTTTCGATGCAAAGAACCAAATTACCATTATAATTTATTCAAAGGAGTTTATGAAAAATTGTTTCAAGACACATAGCTGCGTAGTGTATATTGGTGCAAAGCAAATGTCCTTGGTGCTCTCTTTTGAGGTGATACACTCAAATGATCCATCATGATCAACATGTGTATCAACAAACACAAGAACAGAGCAGCTTGTTACAGCAAGTTCTCAACAATCACTTAAAAACCAAGATTTATTCTGTTTTTCATTTTGAATAGACATTACTGATGTACTAACATAACATTAAAAATGACAAATTTAACAAGTTGATTGTTCTTTCAATACATCTGACAACAGACAAAGAATGCATATCCTATGAATATGGTCTAAAAACAGAATACATCTTGGTTTTTAAGTCAGTTTGTTTGAATAAAAAGTTTTTATAATGTTCAATGTTGTACACTGAGTTCTCTTCTAGTATGTAGTGAGTATGGTGTTTCATACTATATAGATCATTAGTTGCCTAGGGAATCTCTTTTGAACAACTGTATTTGCCCTACCCTGGGACAGTTATTGGTTGCAGGGGGTCCTTGTATTTACACTTAAAGGAGCAGTAGTATGACAGGCACTGAACTGAGCTGGAAATGTACTTGATATCTGCGGTGGGCTCCAGTCAGCCAGTAGTGAGAAGCACGTGTGGACAGGGTCTCAAGGTTAAGTGCCAGAATCCTTCACGGGGCTCGGATCATTTCAAAAATGGAGATGCTCTGGTAGCTCTGACTGGCAGCATGGAATCCTTTTGAGACAAAGAGTTCTCAAGGGGGAGTGTGAGAGGGTAGCATGCCGTTTAATGTACGTGATAGAAAGAGAGGAAGGACCAAGAAGTGAAATGAAGAAACTAAAGATGGACTAGGATCAGAAGCAGAAAAAGGAGGAGCAATGGGCACCATTTTGGAATGGTTTAAAAGACATTGCCAAAATAAAACAGCATAAGTACACATACACCAAAATAGTCAGGACAGTACAATAAAAGCACATGTACATTGTGAAAAGTACCAAAAAGTCAAGAGCAACAAGAATTGAGAGTCCATCTAGTATCCATATGACGAGAGTTCATATTAAATTAAGGATGTCCAATCTTCCAGATGATTTAGATCTGTGCGTATAGGGTTGTCACCAGCCCGTTTTTCTACCGGCAGCACCGGTATTTTAATGATTTAGCCGGTACAATAATAAGCATAATCACCTTAAGCCAGTATTTTTAGCCCGTATATGTACATACCTCAAACAGTAAAGGTAAACAGAAAGCACTTTTAAATGTGTTGTACAGCTGCGTTAATGACCCCCCACTTATAATTAAAATAAACAAAAGCAGAAAAATCTTGTTACAAATGAATACATGCAATGTTTTTAAACTTCAATTTAGTATCATGTCTGGGCCTTTTAATACTCTTAATACAACAGCAAACGGCCTGTATTTTTTCCTTGGAAAAGTGGCAACCCTATGTGTGTATAATGTACAAACAAAGAATCCAGTGCAATTCCTCCTTGTTTAATAGGAATTCAATGTTGCCTCCTCTCTCTGAGGTGGAAATGGTGTTCATCACTTGGCACCATAAGTCATCCTCACAATGTCCAAAACTCTAAAAAGGCTATTGACAACAGAATTTAGTCTCATTAGCGAGGCTGGAGCCAAATCCAAGGAAGAGGGGAGAACTGACCAGAACCAGCTAGAGGGTTAGACAAAGAGGTGCCGCCCAACCCTAGGCTGGACTGAGCATCAAAGTGGCATCCTCAAAACATGAAAAAGAATAAGACCCTGGACCTGGACTGCAATGGTGGCAACACCATGGACAGCTGGAAGGACAAGCTTACTGATGCCTTGATGGACTGAGGACTCTGTCCAGGACAGCAGGTCTCTACAGGGCCAGTGATGCTGCCCCCCCTAAACCCACTGAGGTCCAGCTGGGAGCATGAGGAGCCAGGCACAGGAGAACGCTGGTGCAGGTAACCAATGATTAAAGCTCCTTGCAACAGTCTGTTGATACTGCTCCAGATGGGTAGGGCTTTGGAGCCTGAGCTAGGCCTATGTAAAGATTTTTACCTTTGACCCCATAAGGAATAAATGGAGCGCATTAGGCTGTGTTACTGTTTTCAAAAATAACCCTAGGGTGGGCCAGTGCCCAGGGGTCAGTGCCTCACTATGGCATCACTATGTAGTCTATTTGTTGGGGGAGCAGGCATGCATGGATCCCTCTCCCCTTTATGGCCTTTGCCCCTGGGGATCCTATCCCCACCGGTGCTAACACAAGGAAGGAAGGCCCTGCAATGGTTGTTGCTGGGGTGATAGGGGCCTGGGGCCCCATTCTTTGACTTCAATGACAAGAGAAGAAGAGCCTTCTATATGTTGGCCTACCTGCACTACTCACGGGCAGGGGATCCATCCTGCTTCCTCTGCAGGCAGGCAGGAACCAGAAGAACAGGCTGCTCCTGCCTAGTGGGAGTTGAAGGAAGGCCATCTGTACCTGCACATAAGGCAGAAGGTGTCCAGGGTGCTGGCCAGAGCTGCGGGATTCTTGGGTCTCCCCCCTGCATCCCTGAATAAGAATTCAATGGTGGTGGTGCCCCGGGTGGAACTGGGGCACCCATTGTAAAATAAGAATAAAACATAAAGGCTTACATTGAGGCTGGGATGCTGAGCAAAAGCAAGTGGAGAACACCCTAATTCAATATTCATGCTCCACGGGGAGGGAGCACCCCATAATGCCATGTGGGGCCTTTGTTTAAAAACTCTTTTGGTCATGTGGTTGGACCAAATGGGAGAGGCACGACCAACAGTTCCAAGAATGCATTTGGGGGATGCAGGAGTGCAGCAGCCCCATGTGGTCAACTTTTAGAAATTCACTCGATGTCTCCCCTTACCAGGGGAGACTTTTCACTATTTGTAAGCATTTCTAAGGCTGGTACTTTTGTTTTACAGCCTGGGAGTTCAGGGACCTCCACTGGCTGATCTTAAGGCTGCTTTTGTATATGGCCTAAAAAAGTACAAGAAAGACGCAAGCTTGTCATGTTGATTTTAAATGCTCTGTTGAAAATACATTGTTGACAGGGGTTTTCGATAAACGTTAAAATGCTATATGGAAAATAAGGAATGCAGTTAAACATTGTTATTGATTCCAGTGATAGCATGGTTTTTTTTTTAATGTGTGAATATTGGCCTTATAATGTGGTGACCCATTTACTAAGCCAATAGGCTTGCCTTATACATTGATGTTGTGGCCCCCTGAGAAAGAAAAAAAGGGCTGCTTTAAAATGACAAGCCCTATATTGTGATGTTATACCTTGTAAAGGTGGGGAGTACTGTGATTTTGGGGGTCATGACCAAGTAGAGTTGAAATGTAATTTCAGAATATCACCCAAGGTAATTCTATCTGCCTAATGTATATATTTGTAAATTAATGTGCATTATTTAGTAGTGTGTGCATGTGCGTGCATGCGTGCGTGCGCGCGCGTGTGTGTGTGTGTGTGTGTGTAATAAATTAACTTTTCCATTTCCAAAGAAAAAGCACCGACTGGACAATCATTTATTTATTTCTGTTTACCAGTGGATGGAGATTACTGCCAACATCACCTTCCCTGAGTAGGCCTTCGACTGCTATGCTTCACTATCCTGAGAAAGGCAAATGCTACAAAGGAGTGCTTGGTTCACTAAGGAGACCATTAAAGATCTATTACTTGCACAGGCCATGCATTGTACACAACTAATCACCCAGTTTATTGCGCTACAAAATAGTCAGTTATACACTTAAAAGCCAACATACATACATAGCTCCCCAAATGGAAGGAGAACAATAGGCCACAGCCAATGTGTTATCATAAGTCTCTTCAAGTTCTAAACAATCACATCCAGCTTCAACTGCAATGGATAAGCATCGACGGCCTCAGCAGTCATGACTCAATACATGGGTAATGCCTTGCTTTTCATCCAGTCAATCTTATAGCCTATAATAGAGGAAAAAGTCCAATGTAAGGTACCTGAGAGTGGGGAGGGAGAGGCTGATGCCCATATGTGTTAAGAGCAGATCATCTGCATACTACAGGATTTTCAATCGGCTAGCAGGAGTAGGCACGACTGATATGGAGGTGTGTTGTCTTATGGCCACCGCCAGAGTTCCATTGCTAGGAGAAATAGTACAGCGACAAAGGGCATCCCTGGCAGGAGCCCCGGTGGATAGAGAAGGTGTCGGTTACTGTAGAGCCATTTGAGTTTGGTGATGATATCCTCACCCAGTCCAAGCCTCTTGAGTGTACTGAAGAAGTAGGACCTCTCAATCCCGGTCAAATGCCTTTTTGCCATCAAGAGTGATATCAAGGGCCTCTTCAGGCAAGTTTTTGGTGTACCAGAGAAGGAAATCATTTAGACTTTGAATGAACCTGTAGCGCATAGTTTATAGTACCATAATAACTACAAGAACCATACTACACTGAATATATGTCCTTCAAAAAAGTATAGTTGGATATTGAAAAGTAGGACATTCAGTCACAAGATTTCACTCTGTATCAATAGTCCACTCAAGGAATCTTAGGTATATTGCTTTACACAATATTGAGGCACCCCTCGGGTCCATCAGCTGGGTGAGAAAAATGATTGTTGAGGTGTCTGACCTTACAAACGTTAGTAAAGGGCTAATATCCAATAGCATGCCATTGTAACACATATAGTAACTACATTAAATATTATAGCATTAAGGGCCTTCAGAAGGAGCAGCATGACTCCTGCCTATGAGGAAGATTTATAGTATACAAAAAAGTCATGGATGGAATGCTTAAATTAATGTCAGTCACTGGCAATTACTCAGGGCCGCATCCCAATCCATTGTTATTTGCAAAACATGTCACCTCAGTTTGGACCCAGCTATATACAAATCAGTCTTGACCCTGCTTCCATCGGAACAGTCCAGCCCAAACTACCAACCCAGGTCTTCCTTGAACAAGAACAGAAGCAAGCCAGGACTAGTTTCACCCTAGTTATGGGCTCATAAGTCGGGTACAGCTTGGTCAAGTGCTCACTGTGCCACTGGAATCAAGCTATACATGGCTGATGTACCCATAATAAGGGCGAAACCAGTCCTAGGTTGCTTGTGTTTTTGTGGGAGTACCTGGCCTGGCAGTTCAGACTTGACTGTTCTGTTTGGAGTAGGGTCAAGGATGATTTGCACATGGCTCGGTCTAAACTGAGGAGGCATGGTGGGCAAAAAACTATGGATTGGGTTGCGGTCCCAAGTGATTGCCAGTGGCTGAGATTAATTCAAGCATTCCATCCCTCACTTTATTGTAGTTAAAATTGCCACCTTAAGTGCGATGAGTGCCCAGACAGAGATAAGTCACTTGTAGAGTGGTATACCATTTAAATAGGGCCTGCAAATTAAATGCTACTGATGTAGCTCAGATTTCATCTGGATTCAGGCATTGCTTTATTTTTGTGTTTCAGACAGACTGCATTTTAAAATGGCACTTTTGGTGCATGCAAAGTGAAAAACATGAAATGAGGCCTAGTCAAATGCTTTTTAAAAGTGGCACTTTTGGTGCATGCAAAGTGAAAGACATGAAATGAGGCCTGGTCAAAATGCTTTCAGTCTGAAATGCTTGTGCTAAATTAACATGTGTTTTTGCAGTGTAGAGAAACTCGTGATTTCAGTTTCCTCTTAGTTTTGAAGATAAGCATGGAATGTGTTCTCTCCTCCCAGCTTCTTTTCCTTGTAATCTACACCCCCTGTTCCCATCTCAAGAGACTTTGGCTTTGTTGCATATTTAGACAATGCATATTCAGTTCATAACACATCTTCTTATAATGTGTATTAATTAATCAACCATGCACCAACACTACACATGGGGCAAACGCATTTTGCATGAAAAGCTATTTAAAACATTAGAGCATGTTGCTATGAGTATGTATTAATTGTTTGCGCTTTGAAAATTTGCACTAGAGCATGTTTATGCTATGTTGTACATTGCACATTTTGCATGTGGTGTACAAATAATAGAAAAGCTGCTTTAAATGAATAGCTTTTGCTAGGTAATAATTAATACAGGGTATTAGAATGGTGGGAGGTGACCATAATGGGCTTTACTTCATAAATTAATATTCTTTTGTGTTTGTTTTTACTTTAGTATACATTTGGGCCCACTATAAAATGGCTGCCTAGGAATCCAGCATGGCTGAGAATTGTTAGCAGTGTGCTGAATGAGAGACGCATGCGCAGAGCCAGCTGCATGAACTGCCAAGTGCCTCAAGTGAAGACACATGGGTCAAGGCCACAATGAACTGTACACTCTTGTCATCGTGCCAATGTACCAGTATTTGTGGGAAAGTGTCATCCCTGTGTGCTATGTGAAAGAGAGACAGGAAATTGAGTGATACATTTTGTTGCAAGAAATGTTCTTACTGATACATGTTATGTATATTGTTCTTAGCATTAAGCCCTTATTGTCAGAACTGGTATGGGTTGGATTAGCAATGAGAACAAGATGGTGAGACCCTCATGTCATCTATGCTAACCAATCACAGTGCGAGTTTCTACTGAAACTGCAACATTATTAGTATAGTCAGCCAAGAATTAGAGTATAAAAAATTACCCCAAAGGGGGCGTGTCAGCTTTTAGGCGCCTTAGAAGTCTTAGAGGGAGGAGAGGAGAGGAGAAGAAGCAGATCTGACACAGACATCATATGGGTTAGATACGTGAACGTCGCGGGTGCAGCCTGGGAGGAGATTGCGTCCGAGGAGAGACAGAGGGAGGAGGGGTTCTTGCTCATATTTTTTCAGAGAGTCCTTGCACGTCATATTTTTGGCAAGGCAGATCACATTCCTCTGTGGTCTTGTGAAGGGAGGGCAGCCTCTCTGTGTGAGACCAGAGAGACAGATTGAACAGACCAGGGCAGAGAACGCAGCTGATGGAACAGGTTTAGATTTAGATGCTAAAACTCTAAGTTTATGCTTTGACTAATTAACTAGTTCTGAAAAGATTTATTTGTCTTATGCATTTATTTCTCTTTATGGGAGATTTTTGCCAATTATTAATTATTGATTAGCCTTGCAAAACTCACTCTTGAATTATATTTTTCCTGAACTCTTTAAAGAATTCTGACTGACATTTGATGCCTCATTCCCTTCCTTTATGGAGTGCCTTGTATTCAATCTGTAATATGTTCTGTATTAATTCTATTTTTCCTATTTTCAATTCTGTAACCTGATTGATATTTGACTAATGAATAAAGGGTCAGAGAACCTTAACTTTTAACTAGAAAATAAAACCATTTAAAAATACTCACAACTCTCTTTATTGGTTTAAATATTAATTGCATTTTGATTTTTCATGTTTATGTAAAGTCTCCTGAAGGTGATACACGGTGGCAAAGGTCCATCACCTTTAAAGCGGTAAACTAGAGGTAAATTATGTTTTGCATTGAGAAATTACCGTGAAATTACCGCTGGATCACTACTAGTGGGCCTGCAGCGCTTATTGTTCCACTTACTTAAGTAGCCCCTTAAAACATGTCCCAGGCCTACCATTGCAGCCTGAATGCAGTTTTAAACTGCCAATTTAGCTTGGCAATGTACCCCCCTTGCCAAGCTCTAAACTACCCTTTTGTTGCATATAAGTCTCTTCTAAGGTAGGCCCTAGGTAGCCCATTGGGTAGTGAGCATTGTAATTAAAAGGTTGGACAAGAAATTTTAAGTTTTACATGTCCTGGTAGTGAAAAACTCCTAAATTAATTTTTCACTACTGTGAGGCCTACTGCACAGAACATTGGGCTGCCTAATTGCATTTAATAAGTGCTAACGTTTGATTGGGGGACATGTAGGCATTTCATGTTTGGTATTTATGAAATTGCAATTAAAAATACTGTGTAATGGTAAAGTTGGATGTTAAATTACAAATTTGAAAATGCCACTATTTGAGAGTTAAAGGAACAAATGATGGATGGAATGCTAAACAATGCAAACATTCACCTCCAGTCACAGAGATCTGGGTTTAATCCATCGTTCTTTTGCTCACCACACCACCCCAGTTTGGACCCAGCCATATAAAAATCAGTCTTGACCCTGCTCCTCATGGCAACAGTCCAGCCTGAACTGCCAAGCCAGGTCCTCCCTGGACAGGAAACAAGCACCCTGGGACCGGTTTCGAGGCATCACTGCAGTGAGCACGGGACCCACGTCTGGGCATACCCTTCCCGTGTTCTATATGCCACTGGAGTCAAGCTAGCCTGGCTGATGAGGGGTGATGCCCCAAAACCGGTCCCAGAATGCTTGTTTCTGGTCCAGGGAGTACCTGGCCCGGCAGTTCGGGCTGGGCTGTTCTCATGCTCTCAACGTCTCTGCTTCCTAGTCTGAAGTAGCTGAAGGACCTCTAACACATTTGAAATGCAAAGGTGCTTGTGCAGCCTATCTGGGTCACAGTGCAGCATACGCACATAGGCCCTGCTGCATTTCTACCAGACCAGCCTGTCCAAGAGAGGTACAACACCATCATCAACAAAGAGCGGCACCAAACTTGCCAATTGCCAGAATTGCCAAACTGTAGTTCCACATCACTACATACTACCTGGACTCATTGCAGTTTCTACAGCTTTCAGCTGCTGCCAAAGAAGCCATATTGAAGCCTTCCGGATAGACAACAGCACCATGCAGCAAGAAATCAGAATCGTGTGCTAAGGAGTCATGGCTGTGCAGTAACCCTCCGCAGATAGACAGATTTTTGATGGTCCATGTGAAGGCAATGGTGATTCAGGCAAAGGAGATACAGTGTTTGGATTACAGGATGCTGCTGAATTAGCTGTCTCCACAACGGCACTTTGGCACAGTGTAACTGAGACCAGTCACCTTCCCCATGATTAATAATTTGGACCGGCGTTACAAGTTGACTGACACCGTGGGTCCATCCTCTTGGGGAATCAGAATTTTATTTCGTGTTGATACGGACTTATTTGGATGCCATAAAAGGATAATTTTGGTGGACCACGTTACCGTTTTGGTCACAGCCCTGAAGAAGTAAAGGTGTGAGATTACACAAGACGAAACACGTGTTGGCTGTATGAAGCTGCATTTTTTCTGAATCGACTTTAACATTTAACAAATGAATCAAGCCATTTTATTGATGAAGCTGTATCACACTATTGATGAAAATTGAACATGTATTGAATTACGTCCCTGAACTGATGTTTAAGGATTAAAAGTGGACTAGAACTTTTTGAGACTCTGAGACTGTCATTGACTATTTATTACCTTTTGGAGAGGATTTGTATTGATTTATCTGTTCTCTTCTTTGAACGGATTATTAGGGTGGAATTGGCAGCCGACCTTTCCTCACCGAGGAGCACCATCATTTCTTTAGCACAATTATTTCCCGGTACTGTTTGCTGAGCGCCTTTTGTCTGTTCTATGCTTAGTTGCCAATTGTTTGAGTTTTACTGATTTGCTTATGGCTTGGTTTAAACTGGAGTGGCCTGGGGATCAAAAAAAAGAATGGATTTAGGTCTAGATCTCTGTACTGGGGTGAATGTTTGGCATTGACAAGCATTCTGTCCTTCAATTGTTCGTTTTGCAACTATTAGAAAGTTGGCATTTGCCTATCCTTTGCTATTTGGTGCCTGCATCCTGTCATAGTTCACATGACGGGGTGTAGTTGGCAGTTGAACTTTGTTAATTTCAAGATTTTGGTTGCAAAACATTGATACATATGATACTGTTTCTGTATTTGCAAGTGATGCCTACACCACTTCCCTTCCAGATACCAAATCGGTATGCATTCAGAATCCTATTTTAAGAGCTGGAAAACCTTTTCTGACTCCTGAAATGTGATTAGTACGAAGCAAAAAGCACTTTAACAGTCACAAATGCTAAATCTGGGTGCTTGTGACCGTTACAATTCTCTTTTCATCTGGCCCTTAGTTTTGATGCCAGCCCTTACATGCTGTCCCTATAAAAACTTGGAGTGGGTAGAATGTTCTGTTCTGCCCGCAGAACTGGCAGAATTTGGCCACTCCGCGTTACTCTTTAACGTAGAGTTCTGCCCAAATTCCACCAATCGCTACATGGCAAAATTTTTCTTCTGTGAGGCTCCAGAATATTCAAGCTGACAAGCACAAAGAAGATTTGGCGTCCCCTAGCTTGATTTTCTAATGCGGGCAATAGCTAGCTTTCACGGTCAGAGGGCTGTCATTTGAGTAGATTTGCTGCCGCTCAAGGAGATTTTGTACTCGAGCAACAGTAAAATCAACTTGAATGGACCTTTGCTTTTGCGCAATGCATAGTGTCGTTCACGCTGATTTTGAGTGCTGCTCTCACTACAGGCGCAAAATTGCAGAGTAGGCAGCGTGAGCTGCATAATTTCCTCCTGCGTAGTCTCGTTGAATTTTCCTGTTATTCGGCGGAGTGAAACTCCACGAGTTCTGCCCACCCCTAATAAAAACACACAAACTTTTTTGAGTAGGGTTTTCAAATGGCACAACTTCAAGTGGACCTGACACTACAGCAGCGTATTGAAAATCAGAGTATTTCTCATTAATCGTGAATTGATAGCAAAATCTTGCACATGTATTGTGGAACAACCTTGACATGATAAAACCTATGCCAGGACTTTCCTGAATCCTAGTACTACTGGTTAACCCTGGGCGAAGTACTACGCTACGCTCGCGTAGTTTGCAAAGTTTGCGCTACTTCGCACAACGCGAATTGCACGTAGCACAGTGCAAACACGCGTAGCGCAGCGTAGCGTAGTGCAGCGGTCATTTTTTGCTTGCTCGCGGTCCTCAACGTCAAGTTGGCGACCGCGAGCAAGCAAAATGACATCTTGGCGAGACTTTTTCCTCGTTCGCGATCAGCAACATCAAGTTGCCGGTCGCGAGCGTGGAAAATAAACCTCCCGGCGAGATTCTCAACGCGGGGAGGTCAGGTTTCTCACTGCGAGTGGTCGCGTATGCTCGCGACCGCTCGCGATGAGAAACTACCAGTCCGCGTTGAGAAAGCTGCCGCTCGAGTAAAAATCTACTTGAGCGGCAGTAAAAGACAGCTCGCACTGTGCAAATGCCGTTTTCAATGATTGCACAGTGCGGACAAGCATCCGGCACTGTGCAATCATTGCGAACAGCGCACTACGCAGTTCGCATAGTGCTATGCGTAGCTCGCGTAGTGCGAACTGCACTTCACGTAGCTTCGCGTAGCGCTACTTCGCAAACTACGCCCAGGCTTACTACTGGTACAACCTAGATCCTAGTACAACAGGACACACATCAGTATAGTTTGAGTGAAAACTGAAGAATAAAAAACAATTCAGAAGCGATTTAGAGTTTCATTTAGAAAATGCACTGCATATTTATAGCTTCCTCCCGAAATTGGAGGATTTACTCTTCCACCCAAACTACAAATGAGGCTCTTATTATTTTTCTATTCATCTTCTTTTTTTATTACATATTTTAAAAACATTATTAAAGAAAATAGGAACAAAATGTTAGTACATGCACGGACAAATCCCAATTTTACCAGTTACAATTCGGATCCGGTGTATCACCTAAAGAGGTGCATAGGTGTAGTTTGCTATATGTCATTCTCTCACTCTCTTTCTCTCTCTCTCTCTCTCTCTCTAATCTTCCTGACTTCATAATCCAGTTTTCCCCAGCCGCAATCATTTTTCTCTTTTCTATCTTATTGTTTCCTGTCTGCTAAGCGGGAACCCAAATCGAAAGACTTAGAAGCCATAGCCCCCCTGTCAGAGTGGGCACCAAACACACTCACATTCATTCCAGCTTCAGCCAACACCTGCTTGATCCAATGTGCCAAGGTGACAGATGCCACATGACTAAAAAGCTTTTGCTATAAAAGAACTGCCCAACTGGGTCACGTCTAACATGTTTAGTAACTACTTCATAAGCTTTAAGACATTAATCAACATACAACTGAACATTATCTTGAAAACTTAGCTATAAATGCATCTGGAAAAT
This sequence comes from Calotriton arnoldi, assembly GCA_963921515.1. Taxonomy (NCBI): domain Eukaryota; kingdom Metazoa; phylum Chordata; class Amphibia; order Caudata; family Salamandridae; genus Calotriton; species Calotriton arnoldi. The sequence goes on from CAWUFW010006478.1 coordinate 688,346, forward strand.
GTTTTTGTATGTCTAGTAATTTGAAATGAAACCCCTTCTGGAGTAAAAACTCTACCTGCAATGTCTTAAGCTTTCATGTCTAACACTCTGCTGCAAGAAATTGGAAAAAGGAGAAGTATCAGTTTTGCCGATCTCGGGGCAGACAGAAAAAGTTGAGTACTCGTTTACGGTAGTTTTATCTTCTTTATTTGAAGACATGTGCAAGAATATGAAACAGCCAACACGTGTTTCACCCAAAGGCCAGCAGGCCAGGGCTTTCTCAAGGCTGATTGTGACAATGAAAGTGATAAGAAAGAAAGAGACCAAGAAATCAACATGTAAAAGGAAGAAAATAAAGAAAATAGTATAATTTGGCGAACGGAGAGACAGGAGGCAAAGAGAAAGAGAAGTCAGATACATGTAGGCAGAGATGAAAGCAAAAAATATGTGTTAAGGGATGGTTAGGGAAGAGAGGTTGGGAAAATGTAAGTAACACCCGATGGAACACATAGTGTGTGAAGGTATGATTGAAAGAGGATGAAAAAAATGCAAACAATAGGTATTTAGGTCATAACGAATTGTGTAACAAAAGCAAAGGTACATAAGACATATTCAAATAGGTACTTGGCCACAGATGCCTTTTTATTAAAAAGGTGGACGACATCTATAAAACTTTTTCTCACGTTGCACCCCGCTCAGGTCGGTCTTATCCTTTGGCAGTTACCGGTCCATCACTATCTGTTTTTCCGGTACTCCCTCAGGAAGCCATGCGGTCTATATGCAACAAACTCAAATCTGGATCGCCGGCGGATCCCCTTAAACCCGACCAATTTAAGGCTTTCTTACTGCAGTTACTGCCTGTGTTCTGTGACCTCATTAATCTGTCCCTAACCTCTGCTGTGGTTCCCACGGCTTGGAAACATGCCAAAGTGATCCCTCTCCTTAAGAAACCCACACTGGATGACTCCAAGCCTGCTAATTTTCACCCTATCTCCCTCCTTCCTTTGATGGCCAAAATCACTGAATCTTATATTAACTCCATCCTCTCCAGCTACATTGATACTCACAACATGTTGGACCCCTCTCAGAATGGTTTCCGTCCACGTCATAGTACGGAATCAGCACTCTTGGCGGTATCGGAACATCTGCGACACTCTCTGGACTCTGGAGGCACTTCTGCTCTGATCCTATTAGATCTAAGTGCCGCAATTGACACTGTGTCCCACCAGATTCTTCTGCAGCGCCTAGAGGACATTGGCATCCGGGGTACTGCCCTGGGATGGCTTTCCTCATTCCTTTCGGAAAGATCTTTTCAGGTAATTGCCCCCACTTTTTGTTCTCTGACGACAGTGTCCGCCAAGGGGTTCCACAGGGCTCTGCCTTGAGCCCGACCCTTTTTAACATTTACATCCGACCCTTGGCAGTGCTGGCAAAAGGTAGGGTCTGACTGTTGTCTCCTACGCAGACGATACACAGTTAGTGATCGCTCTGTCCGACAACTCCGCTCTGGATGCTGCTAAGTTTAGGGAGGATGTGAGAAGTTGGCCTGGTATATGCTGTCCACTAATTAAAGAGCTCACTTTGCCACTGGATTCAAGCAAGCCTGGCTGATGACGGCTGGAATGCCAGAAACCGGTCCTAGGATGCTTGTTTCCGGTCCAGGGAAGACATGGCTTGGCAGTTTGGGCTGGACTGTTCCCATGAGGCACAGGGTCAGACTGATTTGCATATGGCCATGTCTGAACTGGGGTGGTGGAGTGAGCTAAAGAATGATGATGGATTAAACCCAGATCAGTTGACTGGGGGTGAGTGTTTGATTGGCTCAAACGTTCCGTCCATCATCCCCTTTTGTATCGCTTTGTTCGCCCTAAGTTGGCGGGGGTATGCCCAGACGTGGGTCCCTTGCTCACTTTGCCACTGGATTCAAGCAAGCCTGGCTGATGATGGCTGGAATGCCAGAAACCGGTCCTAGGATGCTTGTTTCCGGTCCAGGGAAGACATGGCTTGGCAGTTCGGGCTGGACTGTTCCCATGAGGCACAGGGTCAGACTGATTTGCATATGGCCATGTCTGAACTGGGGTGGTGGAGTGAGCTAAAGAATGATGATGGATTAAACCCAGATCAGTTGACTGGGGGTGAGTGTTTGATTGGCTCAAACGTTCCGTCCATCATCCCCTTTTGTATCGCTTTGTTCGCCCTAAGTTGGCGGGGGTATGCCCAGACGTGGGTCCCTTGCTCACTTTGCCACTGGATTCAAGCAAGCCTGGCTGATGACGGCTGGAATGCCAGAAACCGGTGCTAGGATGCTTGTTTCCGGTCCAGGGAAGACATGGCTTGGCAGTTCGGGCTGGACTGTTCCCATGAGGCACAGGGTCAGACTGATTTGCATATGGCCATGTCTGAACTGGGGTGGTGGAGTGAGCTAAAGAATGATGATGGATTAAACCCAGATCAGTTGACTGGGGGTGAGTGTTTGATTGGCTCAAACGTTCCGTCCATCATCCCCTTTTGTATCACTAATTAAAGTGGACACCTTGCACCAGTACAATTCGACTCTTATGGTAGGTAGGTTTAAGACAACCTTTAAAGAAAACTATCCTAGTGGTAGCTGTGGAGAGCAGCCTTCAGGCTAAGTCTTGGAGGAATGTAAAGCAGCTTGTTTTAACACACAATCTCTTGAATCACCAAATTGAAAAGACACCACACAGGTATATATATCAAATATATAGGTATTTATTATTAATCAACTCTCTACTAATCTCTTTATGAGATTAGAAGTCAGGAACATATGTACAAGTCAATGTTATCCAAATAAGTTAGCACAATCAAATATCACAATCTTATCTTGGCTAGACTGGGGTCTAGAGCATATAGAATCGAGGGACCCCAAAGAACCACCCCAGGTAGTTGTAGGAGACCCACAGCGGACGGACGCGGTGTTCAGACACCGATGCGAGTCCTGTACGAGTCTATGCGAGAGAACGCGATTGAGTTATCAATGTTACATGTTCGAGGCGAACACACCGATCGGTCCCAGTACGAGTCGAATGACGCGGTTACGGGTAGAGTTACAAGGGAGATGGACGCGGTGCGTCTAACACAGACGCGAGCCCTGTACGAGCCAGTGCGATAGTCGCACAGGGAAAATATGAGTTTTAGGGCACTTCTAGAGTAGCTACAAGCAAGTCACTTACAGGGTAAGTAGTTCTAGGGCCAACACCCACAGGAGCACCGTAGTGCTGAAGTTACCTCACCCAGGGGAGCCGGGTGCATAGGTGTCCTTTGGTGTCGGGTCGCGGCGTCGTTTTCAATGGGAGCCAGTGAAGACTTGCTGCTTGCGACGACAGAAGAAGTGTCCGGTGGAATCCAAGCCTGGATTCAGAAGGAGGAAGACCTGAAAGCAGGGGGACAGTGTTCAAAGTCACTTGGCAGTGACCCGGGGCAAGGAAGATGAATGCCCACCGTCGTCGACAGGATTCAGGTCGTTCATGGGTGTCTTGACTCTTCGACCACGAGGTCCAGGAGGCGTCAAGGACGGCCAGGAGCCTGATTCAGTGTGTCCCACGAAGTCTTCAGCTGACTGCGGTGTCGGCAACCCGATTGGAGCCAACAAGCCTTGGTAGCAGCAAGTCTCGTGGAAAGAACAAAAAGTCAATGGTGCAGACCAGCAAGGTCTGTGGGATTTACCCAGCAAGGGTAGGTCAGGGCAGGCCTGGAGCAACCAGGGGAGCCCTTTGGTTTTGTTACAGAGTCTTCTGTGGACCCATAAGCCGGCTGGCAAGGGATTGCAAAGACGCCTTGGGAGGAGTCACTCAACAGGGGCCCACGGTCACTCGGGACAGTGTAGGCCTCTGATTTTGGGAGGGATCTCGGCTAAAGGCTGGAACCACACGTGGTCCAAAGCACAAGTTCGTAGAACATCGAGAAGGGGTTGCACTCGAAAATAGTGCACAGTACCCAGGGTCTGCGGTTCCTCGTCACTCGTGGGGTCCACTTGCCTCAGCTTCGCTGGGGACTCACGATGGCCTTGGAGAAGTCAGGAAATCCTCTTCCTGGGCTGCAGGGACTTCAGGATCTGGCGGAAGCGGCGTAGTTTGCGACTGTCGTTGCAGTTTTTGGTGCCTGCCAAGCAGGGGAGTCACTCCTTGACTCCAAGGGAGATTCTTCAGTCTTCCAGAGGTAGTGGAACGTCGAAGGACCAGGATTCTTCTTTAGAGCGTCGTCCAGGGGTATCTAGTGTGCTATACACAGGTTCCCCATCTTATACTAAAAAGAAGGGAGGGACTAGCTCTATGACCCCACCTATGGGAGGGTCAGGGGAGTGGGTGGCTACACCCACTTCCCTTTGTCCAGTTTCGCGCCAGAGCAGGGGCAGGTGCCCCTGAGCTGGTTTGAACTGGCATATGCACAGAGGAGCCTTCTGCTCCCCCAGTGCAGGACTTCAAAGCACTCTAGGAGTGCACCCACCCAGCCCCAATACACTAAACCCTGTCTGGGAGGTGGTCACACCCCCCTGCGACAGGATACCTATTGTTGGGCCTCCTCCACTGTGAGTTTCGGTCATCAGCAGGCGGGCAGACCAGTGTCTGTGACTGGTGGCATCCATCTTGTGATGCCAGGGCTCTGGAAAGAAGTTACCGGGTAGGCCGGTGTGTACATGTCTCTCCCTCTAGAAGGGTGGAATGCTACCCCCGCCGCCAGAACTGGCGGGGGGTAGTATTCCAAGATGTTTGACACCAAACACGACATGTTTCCGTGCAGCCATCCCAAAGTTAGCATTTAACGCAAGGTTATAATGCGCTTAAGAGTATATGGTCAGGCTGCACTACAAACAGCATCAGAGAAGGGTCTCCGAATGCTGCAGAGGGGCTCTGCTCATGCAGGGGCACCCTCTCACATAAGAACCAAGCACCCTGCCCTCAGGATTGATAGGGCCTGCCATAGGAGTGACTTATAGGTTTGTATGTTTGTATGTATGTAGTGATATAGGTAACCTATATCACAGTAAGGGGTGCATGCACCACCTTACCCAGGCTGCAGTAGCAGACCTGTGGTGTCAGATTTAGTCCGCTTCCCAGGGGTGGCATAATACATGCTTCAGCCCCTGGTAGGCCTGTGAAGTACCTATGCCCTTGGTACCTAAGGTACCATATACTAGGGACTCATAAGGTACCACAGTATCCAATCACTAGTGCACCTAGAGTGCACTCCAAGTTGTTTTAGAGAGAACAGAGAGGCTGGGGCTCTGATTAGCAGGGTCCCAGCCAGACTATAGCCAGAAACCAGTGTAAACATCAGAAAAAAAGTGGGGGCAACATAAGAGGCAGATCCTACTCTCCTACAGAGGATTTAACAGAGGTCGCGAACTGAATGACATCAAACTGCCTCCAACTTATTGCCACCAAATCAGACATTTTGCTGGTGGGGAAAAACACCCATCTGTGGAGTGAGCAATGGTGGCTGTTTGTCCTTGGTTCTCCACCCTCACCTAAGCATACAATAAAAGATTTGGGCGTTTGGTTTGATTCGGCCATTTCCTTCCAGCCCCAAACTAAGGCTGTGGCCGGAGTCTGCTTTGGACTCCTTAGAGGTCTCAAACCTCTGATGGGCTTCTTTGAGCCCAATATTCGGCAGGTTATCATCCAGGCTACCATATTGTCTAGACTAGATTATGCTAGTGTTCTTTATTTGGGAGCTAATAGAGCAGAGACACAGCGTCTACAGAGGATACAGAATGCAGCAGCCCGACTGCTGTTTGGGCTTCCCAGGACTTGTCATACCTCAGAGTTCATCAATAGACTTTATTGGCTTCCTGTGGGAAAGCGTGTTCTTTTTAAAGCTCTTTGTATTACTCACCGGATCCTTAATGCCCAATCCCCGGAAATCCTTGCAGACCTTCTGACACCATACACGCCTTCTCGCCTCCTGCGCTCCTTCAATCAATACCTGGCGGTCATTCCGCGGGATACGAAAGCTAGAGCCGGAGGACGTTGGCTTCGAGCTTTAGCTCCTAAACTTTGGAATTCCCTTCCAGTGAACATTAGAAGCATTTACGATCATATAGCCTTTCGTAAGGCTATAAAAACCTATCTGTTCGCTAATTAATGGGCTGTGGCGGGGCCTCTGCCGGTCTTCCTTTTGCTGTCGGTGCGTAGCGCTGGGACGCCCCCTTTGCTGGGGCAGCCATGCGCTCTACAAATTTTATAACATAACATAACATGTATGAAGGCATAAGTATTTGGCAAGTAACTTGGAATCACATTTTGCGCATACATATTAGGAATAAATCAGTAGGGTGATACCTTATATGAAAATCATTTGACACAATGAGTCTGTTGTTCAACAATCCACATGCCATTTGCACATATGAGATATGTTAGAATACGTTGTCAGGCATACAAAAATCTGAGAGGTCAAATTGTTCCTTACATAGGAAATGGGGCGTCACCTGAAGGTTGTGAGCGGGTAGCGGCGCTGATACAAGTAATCAAGTCTCATATAACTTTCGGGTAAGTTGAATTCGACTTGCTTATGGTTTAACCCATTTTCTATGAAATAACGTGCAGTAGTTGAGGAAGGGGAAATCATCATTTCAGAAAATGTCAGAAATGCCCTTACTCAAAAACCAACAGACTACGTAGTCACAGCTAGGGGTGGGACAGTCACATTCGTGATTGAGGCTCACGAATCATATAGACCAGAGGTATTCTATTCATGGGTTAAATTCCCACAAGCAGATGCACAATCAAATACATTTCATTCTTACACTGAAGATGAAACACCAGAGGAATACTGTCCGTATGAGGACATTGAAGTTCCGCTCACCTACCAGGAGCACATAAACTGGTTTAAAGGCACCCTCCCCCACACAAAAGACAAAGTAAGACTAGGTCCGCTCGGAAGAGATGGAGCCACTTGGCCTGTCCTAGTAGCTTACACACCACATCCAGACATTGACTCAATGCCAGTGGCAGGCTTACGTCCACTTCACAAAGAAATAATAAAACTTTACAGAAACCTGACACAGTTCGTGATGAGAACACTCACACTTCAGCCAACAAGGGCTACACAAACGGGGCAAATTCAGGGATTTACAACTAAAATTACACCACAAACGCTACAAGGAGAGGCAAGATGGCGGCCGTTCCGGCAGTCGAGTGAGCACTTGCAGCCGACCGCCCTCCACAAACTCCCCAACTCTTTGGACCCGATGCGGCTCAAGAGGCTCAAGAGCAGAGATTAAAGCAGGCTGTTGGTGGCTATAGGGTGTACGGTGTATAGCGGTGGACAGCGTGAAATGCTTTGGAGTGTACTTACGTCTCGCTGCTCAGCGGTGTCTGGTCACCGGGCAGTGATCCTGTTTTTACGGCTGGTGTGGTGTTCTCCTCAAGGAGCTCGGCGATCCGTCTTTAGGGTTTGGCGAGAAGCGGTCGGAGTTAGGATGCCCCAAAGAGCACTCGAGGAGCCAAGCAGCGCGGCGGAGACCCTGCGTCGTCGTCGTTGAAGCCCGCAGAAAACGCCCAAGAGAAACAACGACAAGGAGCGGCTGCTGATCCAGGAAGTAATGCGGGACCCGGGAACAGCCGGACTGCGGGACCAGGGAAGAAAACTACACCCACTATCTTTCTTGCTGCCAGGAAGGGAAAGAATGTCAAGTCGGATGCTCTCATGACGGAAGAGGCAGCTGTAACTACCCACCTGGAAGAGGTGAGCTGTGGGAATGCATGGGGCTTCTGGCTATTCTTTGAATGCAGCAATGAACAAAATGAACCATGGAGGGCAGGGGGATAGCGACCCTTTACTGCATACCCCAGGGGGCATTGATGGGACAGGGGGGCAAAGTACTACATACCACACAACGCCGGGGGTGGAATATGGCACAAACATGATAGAATTAGCAGCTGGTAACCCAGAGATGGATAAAATAGTCTGTGACATGCTGCCAATGGGAGATCTGATAGATCAGAGCAAATCTCAAGAACTGCCTGAGGTGGATATGGGAGATCATTTTTTCGCACTGTCTGACCATTCTAACTCATCAGGAGATGAGTCCGTACAGATATCTGATGGCCCTTCTGGCTCACCAAGCGGACAGTGGAGTGAGACCAGCAGCACTCACCAAGATGAGACCCCGGTGAATTGAACCAGGATGTCTGGCCCAGATACAATATGGAAAAAAGCACCAACAGTGACACCCAGAGAGGCGACTGATGCAGCGACCATGTCTATCCAAGCACAGCCTCCTATGTTTAAGCTAGGCCCAATTGTATCCTCAAAGGGGGTATTGAGACAAGAACAGTATAACACGACAGACCACACGGAAGAAATCTCTCTGGCCGTCATTTATGAGACAATTATATCACATAGAGAGGAAACCCAGGCAGAGAGCCAAAAAAACGCAAGGAGCATGTCTAAAGTTACAAAATTCACTTCGACGAGAGGTCAAGTCCTGCTCAGAATTCGCTGAGCGGATAACTGAAGCTGAGAACAGGATTTCCACTCTTGAGGACGAAATGACTGCTCAGAAAGCGGCTACAGATGCTTTGTCAGCACAGCGTAGTGATATGGCTTGGAAGCTTGAGGACATGGAAATCGGCTTCGTCGCACCAACTTAAGAATTCTTGGTGTGCCCGAAGGCATCGAAGGCTCTGACCCGCGGAAGTTCGTGGTAGGACTATTTACAGAAGCTTTTCCGGAGTTGACTCACTGGGCATGGGACACCGAGGTGCAACGGGCCCATCGGTTTCCCTTCCGTTAAAGTAACAATCAGGGGTCCAGTAACTCTGCTGTACAATCTCGAGCAATTCTCATTTGTCTATCTAATTTTTTATCTAGGCAGGCTTTGTATGACTTGGCCAGGCCAGATAGGAAGAGAAAAGGGAATGGGTTTGAGTTCTTTTTTCCCCCGACTATTGTCATCAAACAGTGGAAAAAAGGTGGCAACTCCGGCAGTTAATATCTCCGTTTCAGGGTAAAGGAGCCCAAGCATTCCTCCTGAATCCAGCTAAGCTCAAGATTATATATAAGGACAACACGCGGTTTTTTACATCTGAGATCAAGGCCAAAGAATACCTCCACAACATTAAATCTTAAATTTCAGTGGAAGGGCTGTAGCAGATTAAGCTATATAGACCTTATCTACAGCGCAAGGATGCTTTATATCTATATTCTCAGTATGTGAGTCATATACAAGGTTATGCTCCAATCTTGTTTTCACTTCCTTTTTTATTTAAGCACCTGTTGGGATGAGCCTGAACAGTTGGGTTTAATAGCATATTGGTTGGGTGAATTTTGGGGGAGGGGGGGAGCGGTCTGTGTTGGTGCAAGGCTCTCCATCATCCAAGACCCACGGGTCTTACAGCCTCTATGGCTGGGTGGGTAGGGGGGTCACTGCTGGCAGAAGAGACACTAGGGTGGGGAAGGGTGGGGCACCTGGGGGGGGGGGTGGCTGCTGTAGGGGCACAGGAGGTGAAAAATGGGGGGGAAAAGCCAACAAATGAATCCAAGCAAACAAGAAGAAATGGTGTGGTTCATTGGGAGAGAGGGAGTTGTTTTTTGTAGTTTTGAAGAAGGTTAATGACTATATTGTCAATATGTTCATTTAATGTACGGGGTCTCAATGATAGGGCTAAGCGGCAAAGGGTGGCACAAGAAATTAAAATTATGTCCCCTGACTTGATCTGTCTCCAAGAGACACATATTCCCTGGACTAAGCATAAGGTGCTAACAGAGGTAGGGTATAATCTACTGGCTTGTACATCACGAGGGATGACAACAAGAAGGGTGGCCATCTTAGCCAAAAATAACAGTTTAACGGTCGGGAAAAACCTTGCAGATAAATGTGGTCGCTGGGTAATTGTTGAATGTGTTGCTGCCAATAAAATGTTTACAATTTGCTCGGTGTATGGATCCAACCACGATGAAGCCCAGATATTAGATTATTTGAATACAGAGTTAGCTTCTTGGGTATCTCCCCTGATATTGTGCGGGGATTTCAACATTCAACTTGAAGAAGTCACCCAGGGCTCTATTGGAGATAAATATTATGGTCGGAAACCCAAGGTGTACAAGGCTTTACAGCAGCTTATTTATGAGCATTGTCTGGCCCAGATTAAAACAATCTGATCCAGGATGCACGCACTATTCTTGTCCGTATCAGAAGTTAGCAATGCTTGATTATTTGTTACTAAAACACTTTTAGCCGAAGCGCTGATACAGATCTACCCGAGAATTACCTCAGATCATAATCCACTACTACTAAAAATCAAAATGCAAGGAGTGGTACGAGCTCGGGGGACTTTTTCCTTTGATCGGAAGTTGTTGCTTAACGAGCAATTTGTTAGTCATATACGACAGTGGCTAAAGCAATTTCTTGCCATAAATCGTAACTCCACTAAATGTGGTATTGTGTAGGATGCCTTAAAAGCCGGACTCAAGGGGGAAATTCTGAGCTTTGGATTGTATGCTCAAAAGCAACAGAGGCAGCTTATTCAGGGGTTGTATGACAACCTCCAACAAGCTGAATATGCTTTAATATATGCTCTGAGGGAGAATCTAGATAGCTCTCAGGCACAAACTGAGGTAGCTCGCTGCAAGGCTAGGATAAATGGGGAATGGGCTAAGGATAATGCTAACAAATATAAAATATTCAGAAGGGACTGTTATGAGTATGGGGTAGCCGTTTCTTCTTACTGTGGTGCTGTGCAGGAGTTTACCTAAGGCGCGCACGAGATCGGGAGGGGTGCTTGCAGCCTGGGACCCGGACTCTCATTGTGGGCCTACATCCCCCAGAGTCCCTAGCGCTTGGAGAACGCGCTGAAAAGGACGTTGTCGATCCGCGGCGCGGGACGCGCGCGGGCTAAGCCCGGGCCAAGGGCGGGCCCGTCCAAGCCCGTCCACGCCCGTCCATGCCCGAAGGAGGCCGGGCTGGGCCACCCCTCGTGACTTTTGGCCAGCAGGTACTCTTTAAGTTTTATTTTGTGATACCTGTATATGCCCATGGGGAAGCGAAGGCAGCTTGTGGAGAAACCGGGAGGAGGGAGTGTTGCAACTCTCGACGCTTTTTTAGTCAGAGCGGCGAGCGTCTTCTCACACGAGATAGAACTGACTGAGAGGCGCTTGTTGATGGAGCCACTCCTCCTTGCCAATAGATCTCCCATTGGAACCATCAACAACCCTGCCTCCAGTTCCCCGAGGTTCATTGTTTTATCCGGTGATGACATCCCTCCTGGACAACGGGCCAAGTCACCTAATATATGTTGCCACACCACTTCTCTGTTGGGGGACATGGGAGATGTGCCTAGCACTAGTGTGGCAAGTGACTCGCCACCAAAGCTGCGGAGGGCTCGTGGTCCTGCTAAACCCAAACAACCAAAAACGGTGAGAGGGAACAAACAGAGGGTATCCCGAGCCAAGACATCTGCCCCCGATATTTTGATTGCACCTGCGCAATCCATGTAGAGGCACCCAGACTCGAGACTTAGTTTTGGATGATGTTTTCTGGGCCCAAGTCACTAAAGTAATGACTGCTCTCCTGGATCCAATTCTTCTTAAACTGTCGAATATTGAAGAGAGATTGTCAGGCTTGGAGCGTCATAATGTTGCACCATCTGTATCATCATTGCCCCTGACTAACTCACCCGTGGCCAATAACCAGACTGTTATTGGTGTTGATGGGGGCAAGTCCGTACCATCTCTTTCTTCCCTCCCTTTGGGATCCCAAGGAAGGGAAGACTCGGCGGTTTTAGTTCAACACCAAACTGTTAACCAATTGATGGTTCAAAGACCAGCATTGAATGTTAATAGAAATATGGCTCCTAAACCTCAGCGGATGCCTCGAGGGCCTGGGGAATTGGGAGAGGCTACGCGATCCGTCAGCGTGGAATCTAATCCTGCGGCCAGGGCGGAAATGAGTTTTTATCACCGACTTCATCTTCCTCCGGATGCTTCTCCCTTAGTGCTGGTACTTGCCAATGTTCCGCCCCTGTAGGATAACCGACAGGAATTAACTATCCAGCTAATGGACAAATGCCTGCACTGGTTAATGAACCAGTCAATGGACTGGGGCAAGGGAAAGATTTATTTAGCCAATAAAATCATTATGGCCAGGAGGGTGAAACGGGTGGGAAACACACTGAACTCATTTACAGGGGATTGTGTAGTGATAAGTTTTAACAATTCGTACACAGCTGGGTTACTTTTGACCAATTTTGATCGTTTTAAGACAAGGAATACCCAGATAATACCATTATCATTAGATTATTTCTATAAACAGGTCCCCACACTAGAGAGTGATCAAAGGGGCTGGTCAAGGACAGGTGACCCCATTCTGCGACACTCAGAGCATTTAATTGCAGCACCAGTAGTTGGCCTTCACAACAGATTTGCCCCTCTCTCTGATTTGGAAGCGTGTGATTGACTATCAAATTGTATCCCTATTCGCCCTCCAATAGTGGCCGCTAGTGATACTACCTCACAAAAAGGGAAAACAAATATGTTATCGCTAGCAACCTGGAATGTGGCAGGAATTACCTCAAAAATAGGTAATGAAGAATGGCATAACTATTGGCAAATGTTAGATATTGTTTGTTTCCAAGAGACATGGTCTAAGGAACCAGTTTTTTTCCCGGGCTACCGTACCATCCACACTCCTGCAGTCCCTTCAGTGTCCGGAAGAGCTAAAGGAGGTCTTTTAACCTTAGTCTCCAATACACTAGCAGCACAAGTAAAACAGGTGGGCTCCAGGAATAACTGCTTTCAAATTCTCCAATTAGACTTTTTACCTGTTGGAGAGTGGTTATTAATTAATTTTTATAATAATGAATTCGGAGCAAATATGAAAAGTGTATTGGAGGTCTTGAATGAGGAGCTACATCTAATTTATCTGGCTAAGCAGAAGGGGAAACCTAGCCTAATTTGGGTGGGAGATTTTAATACCCCCCGTGTAAGTATGAAAATGACATTGTGTGTGGAATAAACGATCTGGAGGGTAATCCCCTTCTACACTTTGTACATAATACTTACGGAGACACGCTCAATAGGCTGCTTTTTACAAGGGACATGACTGTAATTAATAGTGGGAAAACAGGCCAGATAGAGCCAACTTTTAGGAGGTACAATTCTGAGTCTATAATTGATTTTATCCTAGTCTCATCTACAATACAGAATAGAGTGGAACATGTCAGTAATACATTCACTCCTTATAGCGACCATGCCCTCCTACTTATTCATATAAGTGCCCCTCAAAAAGTGAAGAGACCCCATTTAAAAATCAATAATATTACTCTTGTAAGGAAAAATGGATATCAAATGAGGTGGGCCCAGGTCGTGAAAAAGAACTTAGTTGTGGATACAATATTCCAAGTGACAGGAGATATCCTACACTGTTTGATAGAAGGTGGCCCCCTTCTCTTCTAGTTTTCTATTTCACAACCCTTATAGCAAATTTAAAAATTGCACTTACCCGTCAGAAACCAACAATTGATGCACCATCTGGTCGTTGGTTTAACTCAGTTTGCTCAGTAGCAAAGAGAGCACTCGATTGTGCATTAAAATCACAGCCAAGAGATCCTGTATTGATAAGAACCCTCCGGAAAGATTACAAGCAGGCAAGGAATACCCGCAAAAAGGAGCTAAAGGAAAAGGCGTGGGATGACCTCGAACATGCAGCTAGTTCTAAGAGTAGGAAGGAGTTTTGGAAGGTCATAAATGCGCCGTATTTTAAAAATGTGACTGACCCGTCTCTAGATACTCATGTAGAGGAAGAAGTATGGGTAGGACATTTTGAAAGTATTTTTGCACGTGAACCAAATGAGCCCCCTTATATAGATTTTTTGCAGTCTCCCCAAGGTATCCTGACTTTTACTATTGGAGAAGTGAGGGAAGCATTGGAAATGTGTGCTCAAGGGAAGGCCCCGGGGCCTGACGGGGTCCCAATAGACCTTTTCCAGGACAATTATGACCTGTGGGCACCCCTTTTAACAAATGTTTTTAATAGTATAGTGGTAGAGGGCCCCCCGCCATCATGGAACCATAGTGTAATAGTGCCTATTTTTAAAAAGGGAGATAGGGGTAGCCCTAAAAACTATAGACCAATCTCCCTTTTGGACTCAACTGCCAAACTTATGGGTCGGTTGTTGTTAGCTAGATTGGAGGAGTGGGCCCAGGAACGCAATATTTTAATGTTGGCGCAATATGGCTTCCGAAAGGGCAAGGGGACAGTGGACCAGGTTTGAATCTTTCTCTTTGTATAGATAAATATACAAAGGCGAAAGATGGAAAAATCTATATGGCATTCATGGACCTCTCAGCCGCTTTTGACTGTGTGTCCCATTTAAAACTGTGGTCCATGATGGAAGGAATGGGAATTGATCCCCTGATCATCCGCTTTATTCGTCAGCTGTATTCCAATGCCTCTGCTTCGGTGAGATATGGCAGAAATGGGGAATGCACACGCTCATTTAAAATAGAAAAGGGCGTCAGACAGGGTTGCGTCCTTGCCCCGTTTCTTTTCTCCATCTATACTAATGGGGTGGAGGCGGCCCTGCCTGGACTGTCTTTAGATGTTCCCAAATTTGGAAACAATTCACTCCCTATACTGGCATACGCCGACGATGCGGTTTTGATGGCGAGGACTGGGGTAGCCCGCCAAAAACTGCTTTCTTCCTACGCGTTATTCATGGCTTCACTGGATCTTCGAGTGAACGAGTCAAAATCGTTCATTATTATAGCAGGAGCTTCGAGAAGCACAAAGGCTCCTTATTTCCATCTGGCCTCCAAGAAAATCGAGGTGGTTGACTCTTTTCCTTATCTGGGGATTTTGTTTGATAGTAAACAGTCATGGAATAACTTGGTTGCAACCAGAGCCCTGGGCATGGAAAGGGGTCTTCAAGCTATAAAAGGCTTTGCTAAAAAATTAGGAGCCAGTCCACTGGAAACGATTAAGACCATTTATCAAGCAAAGCCAAAGGCAGCTGCTACCTATGGGGCGGGAGTTTGGGGAATGGCTAAAATAGATCAGCTTCAGAAAGCGGAAGATGCCTTTTTAAGTCTAGGGTCTCGTTACCTCCCTCTACCTCTAATTACATCTTACATCTTGAACTGGGACTCCTTACCTGTGTGATTCTATCAGGTTAGCACCTATCCTTTTGTGGATCTCAATCTGGCGTAGGGATACCGTTGATTTAACGCAACGTATAATTAGGGACTGTGTGAGGCTTGAGGCTTACAGCAGAATTGGTTGGCTTAGTTATGTTCAGGCTGAACTAAAAGCAATTGGGCAGGGAGAATTATTTAGGAACCCCTCATTATGTGCCAAGGTATCTAAACGAGAAATAACTGATCTATTTATACAAAAGGCCTCTGCTGAACGTTGGGAAAAGAACAAGTGTTCACAGTCGCTTATAGTTTATAATGGACTCTCGCCCAGACCGGGGGAAGGTTATTTTTATCTTAACCATGTCACAGTGGCTCAGCATAGGTTTATCTTGTTGCGATTTCGCTTGAACCTAATCCCACTAATGTTGGGGTTTCCAGAAAAAAGGTTCAAGCTTTCAGAACTAGGCCCATGCCCGTGTGACAATCATTCCCCCCAGTCTGATTTACACTTGTTGTTCTTTTGCCCATTTTATTGTATTGAAAGGAAAAAGTTCCTTCTCCCAATTTTAAGGCGCCAAAATTTCTCTCAATGTAAAGTTGCACTGTATTTTTTAAAAGCCTTGCCTAACCCTTACGTTTGTTTTGTGGTAGCATCCTTTTTATGGACTTGTTTGAGAAATAGAAGGGTAAGAAGTTTGTCGCAATGAATTTCTAAGGATGGATCAATTATGGTTTTAATCTGACTTTAATTGTTTTTAAAAAAAACTATTTTAAATGTTTCGGTATTTATGCAAATGGTTTTATCATAAAATCTGTGATGAGATTGTACTTTTATGATCTGTTTATTAACGGATCGAATAAAGATTCAAAATGAAAAATGAGTATGGGGAATCGACAGGAAGATGCCTGGCTAAGAAAATCAAATGCAGAGAGGTAAAAGATGCAATTACTGCAATTAAAGATGTAAATGGGAAAATTGTAGAAACTCTGGCAGAGATCCTGGAGGTTTTTAGAGCCTTCTATGAGGGGCTATACACAGAGGATTATGTGAATCAGGATAGATCTAAAGCATTTTTATAAAGATCCACATAGGAAGATATTTGGTGTGGACGATTGTGGATACCTGGAAGAACCTATAACTCTGGAAGAGCTTGTGGAGACGGTTGGTTCGTTAGCAACAGGGAAAGCTGCTGGGCCCGATAAGCTCCCGCTTGAATTTTACAAGACTTTTCTACCCGAGATAAAAGCAGATATGCTTACGGTCCTTCGCGAGGCACAGAAAGGGGATGCCCCAGCGTCATGGGATATAGCAAGTATTATTATTTTTTTTAAAAAGATAAACCATCTACGCTGCCGGGGTCATATAGACCCATTTCGCTTTTAAACTGCTATGGGAAGATATATGCAAAGATTCTGGCAACACAACTTTCCCGAGTGATAACTCCCATAGTCTCTGTCCGTCAGCATGGTTTTATCCCATGAAGAGGCACGGTCAACAAAAACGCAAATAGTTTTTACAGAGCAAGTATGCATTAATGATCCTAGGGTTACAGAGGAGGCTACATATTTGGGGATACGCATTAACGCATGCTTGGATAAGATGGTATTATCCAATTGGGAACCCCTGGTGTGGAAAATAAAAAGGGATTTGGACAGAATAGAAGGCCTACATTTATCAATGGTGGGAAGACGTAATGTTTTAAAAATGGATGTTCTGCCTAAAGTGCTGTATTATTTCAGATCTGTCCCCTTGGAACTTACGGGGAAGCAACTTCAGAAACTTAAATCCATTTGTAGTAGCTTCTTGTGGGCGCAAGGTAAGCCCCGTCGAGCAATGAAGTATATGATCTTACCACGATCTCGAGGGGGGTGGGCTGTTCCTAATTTTCTATTTTATTATTGGGTGTGTTTATTACAACAAATGGGAATCCTATTGGTTGGGGAAGGTGAGGTAAAGGTAGAAGAGTCTCCGAACATTTTTCAGATGCTGTTGGGCTCAAAAGCAGAGAGGAGCTTCTTTCAAAACTTAGAGCCCAGTTATTATAAAAAAAACCGATTTAAGGTGGTTCAGGCTACCCACAAAGCATGACTGCAGATACAAAAGCATTTGAAGATCGGTAAACTTAATTTCTACACGCCTACCTCCTCCCAAGCACTACCCCCTTCCATTTTCTCCTACACTATCATGGCTAGATGGAAACGAAAGGGACTTTTGACCTTGGGGGATTTGGTTGACAATAGTGGTATGAAGGTTTACTCCTCGCTGGTATCCGAATATGATCTCCCTAAAACTGATTTTTTTAAATATTTACAAATTTGGGATTATTTAAAAAAAAGAGCAGATGTAGTAAATCGGGCCAAAAAAAGTAACCTGCTGGGGGTAATCAGGATGCGTGGAAGGATCGGTACCCTGTATCAAAGTCTTATTGAATTACAAGGTGATGAACTGGAAATACAGAACCTCAAATGGAATACCAAACTAGATCAGGGAGGGAATATCTTACAAGAATCAATTGCCTTGGCAGATAAGCTTCTGATTTCCTCCAGTCTTAAAACGCAACATTATAAAACTATATTTAATTTATATTATATGCCTGCCAAAATTGCACGGTGGGGGGGGGGCAAATGAGGGCACATGTACTCGTTGTGGGATGGATCAAGCCGATAGTCTGCACATGTTTTTTGAATGCCCAGAACTGAGACAACTGATAAACAGAATGGAGGCTTTCTTGACAGAGGTAACAGGGGTACAGACTGTGATTACATCCACGGGGATGCTTTTGGGTGTGTTGGTGAATCATTAGCTGCACAGGGGATGCATGAATTCAGGAACTTTATATTCATAGCTGTGGCGGTGGCTAGACTGTGCATAGAGTCACTATGGAGTCAAACAGAGCCACCATCTTTTGAAATGTGGAGGGGCAGACTATACACCATATGTAATCTAGAACATAGTCTTTATACCCTTAAACGGCGACAGAAACGTAGGTTAGGTATTAAGATATGGGGGCATTAGTGGACCATTTAAAATGACTACGATTTAAATTTGCCTTTGTGTTGTTGCATGCCCTGGCTTCTTTGTGTGTGTTCATTTATGTTCTGGTGTTTAATGAAGGAGAACATAAGGTTTAAAGATGTATATTATTATCAATAGTAGCAATGAAGTAATTGATCAACCTGAGTTTATGAAATTAGAGAAGCACTATATGTTTGTATATACTTTTTAAACTATATGTATAATTCATGTATAATTCATGAGGCCTCTTATATGTTTTCGTCATCTCCTTTTTATTTTTTTGCTCTCTCCTTTTTTTGATTGTGCTGTCTTGTTCTGGTCTTGGTATTATTTATTTGTGACTAAATGTTATGTTTTGGTCCCTCTTGTTTTTGCTCTTGTTTGTGTAATTCCATTGTAAATGTACACTATCTGTTATTGGCTTACCAAAAATAAAATAAAATTAAAAAAACAAACGCTACACGCAGTTATCGGTAAAATGCCCACTAAACGTTAGCAAATGCCATTCTGGAGAGCTGAAAAAATAACACAGCTAGAGGCAGTATTTCCTCACACAAGCCCTGAAGAAAAACACAGAATGTTAACAATCTGCTTGCCAATGGGAATAGCTCCCCAGATACAAGATTATACCACTTGGGGTACTGTTTTTGCTGCCATATACACCAGAACTCATGGTATCCCGTCATTAGCAGTAATACCAGTCGTATTAAGACAAATACAAACTGAGTACGGAGCAGACCCTGCTCTGAACTTAGGGATGAAATTATTAGGTAATTTTGCCCATGTATCAGCTATAATATTTGCAAATATAAAAAGGGAGGCAGCAGCATTGACAATATGCCAACGCCTGAGGGATTTCACTCCTTTACAACAGGAACGTGAATTACCTAAAATTATTGAAGACACCTATGCAGAATTAAGTAGAGATAGTTTGGGAGCTAGAGCAATAAAACCTCAACTCATGGGTGGTTCTGAAAAGGATAACACCAAGCAAGCACCCGAGTCTTCCAAAAAGAAATGGGATAATAACAATAAAAAACAAAAGTTTAGAGAAAACAGATCTCAATCCAGGAGTGGGTCTCCTCAACAGGAGCAATCCGAAAGGAGATACAACCTTAGGAATAGAGATAACATAAACAAACCTGACAGGAATCAGGATACCGATACACGCTCCTCTTATTCCTTTCAGGGTTCACCAAGAAACTCCGAGAGAGAAGGACGTCAGAACACAGACAAGAAGAGCGTACAAAGTCCAGAGACACGCCACGCACATCAGATTATACTTCCAAAAAAGAAGAGAAGCCAAAATCAAAACCTCAATATAAAAAGTAGAAAGTAGCAGGTCTTAAAGTTAGACATGCCGAGAATTCTGAGGACTCAACGGGGAATGGGCTCTGACGATGTTAGACAGCGCAGCAGAAGTAACAATAACTCACCAGAACCTGATGGAATTTCTGGTCACAGCGGAGTTGAATGAACATAACACGGTGGAAACACCGGATAAAAGGGTGAGTGTCCCACATAGGTTGCATGAGATAACACTCCAAATGGAGGGGGACAAATCCAGAAAAATTAAAGGTCTCTTTTGGGAGAACCTGACTTATGGCTATGGCATCCTTTTAGCTGAGAAGGATTGGCCGCCTGAAATTGTTATGGATTTCCCAAAGGGAGAAACAGTTATTTTACCGGCTTTTCCGCCCTTGTTCCAATTTCAATTTACACATACGTGCAGGAGTGGGCGGTAGCCCTTGCTCCAGCATTATATCGCAACCATGTTGGGTGGGATACTGAGTCACCTCACCATACAATCCCAATAAAAACTACTCCAACTCCACAGAGACAGTACCCAATAAAACAAGAAGCGAAAAAACAGGTCAGGGAGGTCTTAGATCAACTTGAATATCAGGGTTTAATTGACAGTTGCACCTCTTCAATGAATAATCCTTTTTTTCCCGTAATGAAACCCGATAATTCATACCGTCTAGATTTAGACTACAGACATCTGAACACATGCAGTAAAACATTTGCAGTACAGAATGCACACAGTGCTGCATTAATGAATAACATTGGGCTCGATTCACAGAACTAACTTACTGACAAAATCCTAAACTTACTACCATTTTGGTATTCACAGAATGAACTTACTCATTTTGGTATTCACAGAATAAACTTACTCATTTTGGTATTCACGGAAGACACTTACTCATTTTGTGTAACTTACACATTTTGTGTAACTTACACATTTTGGTATTCACAGAAGGCACTTACTCATTGATGAGTAAGTGCCTTCTGTGAATACCAAAATGAGTAAGTTAATTCTGTGAATACCAAAATTGTTGTAAGTTCATTCTGTGAATACCCAAATGTGTAAGTTCATTCTGTGAATACCAAAATTGTTGTAAGTTCATTCTGTGAATACCCAAATGTGTAAGTTCATTCTGTGAATACCAAAATTGTTGTAAGTTCATTCTGTGAATACCCAAATGTGTAAGTTCATTCTGTGAATACCCAAATGTGTAAGTTCATTCTGTGAATACCAAAATTGTTGTAAGTTTAGGATTTTGACGTAAGTTAGTTCTGTGAATCAGGCCCAACATGCGTAAAAAATACAAAATAACACTAGATATCTCAAATGGATTCTTCTGCCAAAATATAGCGCCTGAGAGCAGATATTTCACCACATTTTCCGCGCTAGGTTCTCAGCGTCAATTTTGCTGACTCCCCCAAGGGTATAAGAATAGCCCTGGGTTGTTCAGAGCTAGGGTAACAAAATTACTTCAGAATTTGGATGAAGAAGCATTGTCCTATGTAGATGATATTTATCTGACGGATGATGATTTAAAGGATCACTTGGCCAGGGTGAGCAACATAATTTTGGGGTTCGCCGCTGAGGGCTATAAATTTAATTTAAAAAAATAAAAAATAGCCCACCTCAATGTCCTATTTTTGGGATACGAGTTATCAAGTGAAGGGAAAAGCCTGGCAAATAACTTTTTAGAGAAGTGTGCGCTGCTCCAACCTCCAAAATCGCTGTAAAACACACAATCCATTTTGGGATTTTTAAACTTTGGCAAAACATACATTTTAGATTACGCAGAAAAAGTAAAACCTTTCATCGACTTAATAAGACCTGATTTCTCAGTTAGGCATTGGACACAGGAACACACAGATATTCTCCGTTCCCTACAAGCTGCCATGATAGCTTCGAAACACTTGCAGACACGCGTAAATGTCCGCAACCTGGTGTTCTGTGTTATAGCGGGTCAATCTGGGTACACTTACCCAGCCTTCAATGAAGGAGAAACAGTACCCATAATATACAAATCACACTTGTACACAAACGTTGGAATGCGTATTGCTTCTACAGAAAAAATACTGACAGCAGTACAGACCGCTGTAGTAAGAGAAAGAGCACTGGCTCAGGGGGAACAAATAATTGTCGTAACTCCGGTACCAGCCTTTTAGGCTGCTACAAAGGCAAGCGTACCTAATGCTAAAGCCCTACATCCATGATGGATACAATGGGCTAATTCTCTCACTGCAATGGATGTAGAATACAGATACGACCATAGTCTAAAAACACAAGCATTTCTGCAATATGAACAAGAATATCCTCTACCAAATGAAATAATGCCTCTAGAGCAGTATGAATACATTATTTACACTGACGGATCTGCTCAGCTGGCCGTAGGAAGTATACAGCAATGCAGCGCCGCTTGTGCAATTGTAAAAGGTTGTATGCAGGATGGCAAGTTCCATCCCAGCGATACGAAGACACAGTCTCTAGGAGACTGCACGGCTCAGCTGGCAGAACTAAAAGCCCTACTACTGGCACTAATAAATACGGATCAAGAATTCCTCACACTGATTGTGTGCGATTCTTTTTATTGTGTCCAGTCATACAACGAATACCTTCACTATTAGGGTCAAAATGGGTTTAAAGACTTAAAAAGTGGCACAAGTAAGCATAAAATACTATGGGAACAGGTAGCTGAGTTGAAAAACAAACTACCAAGAGCTCACGTGATACACATGCTGAGTCACCAACGTGATGCATTCACGTTGAAGGGAATTCAGTGGCCGATGAAGCCGCAAAGGGGGCAGTACGAACTTCTGCCGTAGCATTCGAAAACGAGAATAGACAGACAGATAATGGTAGCTGTCATTGCTTCACGCAAAAACAGCACAGCCTTACCGAAAGGCTTTCCACTCAAGTACTCCTACAAGTTAGATGCAAACAACATTCCGTATGCTCAGATTCCATGAGGGGGAGATAGAGTAATAACAAACATGGATCGCAGATTGGGATTAATACTAGCTGCACACGAGGGTCAAGGTTCTGCACACACAGGGATTACCGTGACGGTTTCTTTACTGGAACAACGCTATTGGTGGCCTGGTTTAACAAAACAGACGAAGAATTTTGTCTTAAATTGCGACATCTGCCAGCAGATGAAAGGTTCCACCGTGGTGCATCCAGCGCAGACACCATTACTCATATCAGACAGACCACTCACGTGTGTTTATTTGGACCACTGCGGCCCCCTATAATCAGACTGGGCTTACAATCTTGGTGGTAGTGGATTCATGCTCTAGATTCCTATGGGTATGGCCTCAGCGCTCGGCTGACGCTCGAACTGTTATAAAAGATTTGCGAATCTTTATAGGGACATACGCAGTTGGCACATTACATTCTGACCATGGCCCCGCGTTTAGCTCTAGGGCTTACAAGGAAGCCATGCAAGGTTTGGGTGTAGCATTGCGGTACTCCGCTCTGTACCATCCCGTGGGGAAATTCGGTCGTGGAGAGGAAAAACCGAGACTTAAAGCAATCTTTAACAGCAAGAGTATTAGGTTTGGGTGGTCGTTAGGTCAATCAATTAGATGGGGTACAACAAGCCCTCAATAACATGCCAAGAAGTTCTCTAGGGGGTGTCACTCCTTACGAGGTCCTATTTGGAATGAGAATGTGGGTACCTGATCTCGATTATGAAAGCGCAGTGGCGATGAAAAACCATTTGATATCAATAGACATTTTGCTGTTTTACAGGATCTGAATGAATCCCGGGCACTACTAAGCAATGTGCAAGTAAAACGCACCACCACTGGGGAAGTCAAATCAGTCACTGCAAGACCTGTCTGGATCCCAAAAGTCGGGGATGTGGTCAGAGAAAAGATCATGGACAAGAAAGAATTTGGTCCATCATACAGAAAGCCCATACCTGTCCTGGCTGTCGAAGGAACAAGAACAGTACTTCTTCCACCTCTTGCCAGCAAAAAAGAAAAGAGATTCGTCTCCATTGATCTGATCAAACCACACTATGTGACAGATGCTGAAAAGTAGGCCTCGTGGGCTCCTGGTAGCCGACGCTCTCCTCTCACTACCATACAGGAAGTTCAGACAGAAAGACTCATAACATTTGAAGAGTCACCAATGCGAAGTGATGGAATTTCCAACAATGAAATGGAACTTGTTCATCTGGAAACAGAACTTCAAAGCACAATTGAAAGACAAATTTCAATTCGGTCTAACACCGATGTCTACATCAATATGCCTCAACAAGAGACACCTACCGGTTCAACAAAACCTGCTGAGCTACCAAAGATAGATCGAACTCCATCTGGCTACTTCATCGATTTTGATACCTTCTCTCTTGATCCCAGTAAACCTGAGACAACGCCAGCCCCAGTTTCCCGTAAGCAACAAATTCATGAATTCTACACTTTTCTGAAAAAGACTTACTTGGTTTCACCTTGGCTCCAGCTCTGGATCATAACTGAAATATTGTTTTTTCTGTTCTAGATTGGCCCAGCGACTGTTTTTTGCTCACTCATAAATGGAAAATATCTCCCAGAAGGCTCTTCAGTATCAAATGTGAACTCGGTCCTGAAACCTCATACATCATCTCACCGTGAACAAAGAGACCTGTTTTCCGTGAACATTACAGCTGTTCCAATTTCTGATGGTATAGTTTGGGACAAGGTTGATTATGATGTATTTGGCCCTACTGAACTTTTGAAAATACATTTGTTTAAAATTTCTCTCAATGATATCATTACCTCCAGTACATTTTCTGATGATTGGGATTTTGAAACTGTAAATAATATGTTATCTGGTTTGGAACAATCCTCTGCATTTTCAAGCACTGAAATGTTAGAAGACACATCAGACTATAACACTATGTACTGTTAAAATCATTATGGTCCTCACTTTTTACACAAATCCAGTATCCCACAAAATATTTTCACATACCACCAATGGGAACATTGTCTGACACCACCAAAAGGTAGTTCGAAAACGTTTGCACAGAAATTTTTGTATTTTTCAGGGTTTAACACTTTTGACCCTACCTCATTTTACTATAAGGTTGCACCTAGACCTGCACAGAAAAAATGCTGACTAATACCAAACAGGTATATTCTGCATCTTTATTTCCCAACTGTCTGAACAGGGTTTCGACTTATGGAAGGACACTATAGACACTAAATCAGTCTGGGGTTCTAAGGAATGGCAAGTTCAGGGAACTGAAGCACTATTTAGAGTGTGCCTCATTCCGCAGCAGATAATATTTGTGAATGAAGCTGTGCAACAGACTTCCTGTCTTGGACTAGCCAAGAACAAGGATTTGAACACACCTCGGATTCCCACACCTTCATACATCAATTTTACATCACGTGGAGGGGATACAATAGATGACATCATGCAGTACAATACTTCAGACCCCAATTGGAAGGGATGGCTAGTTTGGCCCACAGACACCAACAGATGTCAGTCAAGATTCAAGGGTACCACCAAAGGGTTTAGTATCCATAGGTAAGACCAACGCTATGTACAAAGAGAACATCCGGGGGTAGTGACATCATACACTGTCCCAGGTGAAACAGCACTTATCCTTACTCTCAGGTGAGGTGGATCTAGGGGATTTTTTTATTAGGTCCCCGAAATCCACGTCAGAAGCGTTTCTATTACGCTGTCTATAATGAAATCTGGAAAATCTCTCAACAAGAATCTGCGGATAGACTTCGTGAAATAGATCAAATTAACCTAGAAAAGGAGTTAGCAGTAGTTGGCAATGGTATGGCTACATTAACATCAAGGATCTATTCACTGGGCAACATTGTATCTTCTGCTATAGATATACTAGAACAAGACTTGTCCATGCTACAGCACGGACAATCCCAGTTACGTTCTACTATGCTATTGAGGTGGACGCTGCAAGCATTGCGCGCTGGTTATGTGCCTTGGCGATTTATCAACATTACGTCCCTATTTTCTGCATACAATCTAACTGACAAGTGAGTGAGAATGAGTGAGAAAGCATTTATAAAGCGCGTAGCTACCCTAAGGCATCCCAGCCCTATCAGCGGCAACGGACAGAGAAGACAGCTTACTAGGCGGGGACATGGAAAAGCCAAGTTTTAAGGAGTTTCCGGAAAGGTAAATGGTTGGACTCCCGACGTATGTGGGGAGGGAGGGCGTTCCAAAGCTTAGCAGCGTTATAGGAGAATGAACGCCCGTCGCTTCTTGCTCTCTTTATTTTTGGAACTACGGTGAGCAAGAGGTTAGCCGAGCGGAGGCTTCTGTTAGGGCAGTAATGGGTGACAGTGGATTGATTAATCGTCGGTCCTTTCCCCCAGAAGGACTTGTGAGTGATACATAGAGCCTTACATTTATTTCTCTCCAGTATAGCCAACCAATGAAGAGTCTTCAGTGCCGGCTTGGCAGATTGCCAGTAAGGGGTCTTGAGAAGCAGGCGAGCTGTGCAGTTTTGAATGACCTCTAGTTTAGAGGTGGTGGCTTGGGGGGCTCCTAGATAGAGAGCAT
The DNA here is from genome assembly GCA_963921515.1 of Calotriton arnoldi. NCBI lineage: Eukaryota > Metazoa > Chordata > Amphibia > Caudata > Salamandridae > Calotriton > Calotriton arnoldi. The sequence goes on from CAWUFW010006478.1 coordinate 714,262, forward strand.
TCCCGTAGTCCAGGCATGAGAGAATCAACACCAGGACCATTATCCTTCTTGCAAGGAATGGGAGAAGAGGAAGGATTTTTTCAGAGCATCCTTAAAATGCCATAGCATGTGGACGATAGTTTCGCCGCCTGATAGTCAATAGTCAGGGAGTGATCCAGCCACATGTCCAGACTTTTGATCTGATTCTTTGGGGCTGGAGCAGGGCCAAGACAATTTGGCCACAGTAACCCTGGATTTAAGATTGGAGAGTTGCCTAGGAGCATGAGCTCCATCTTATCTCCGTTTAGTTTCAGGCACGAGAGCTCCATCCATTTGGCTACCTTCTCAAGACATGGGCCTAATCCGGAAGATTTTCTGGGTGGTTTAAGGCCACAACTAGTTGTGTGTCTTCAGCGTATGTAACTATTTTTATGCCAAATGGACGGACTATCTCTGCCAGTGGACTCATGTATACATTAAACAATGTAGGGCTCTGGGAGGATCCCTGAGGCACACCGCAGCTAAGAGACATAGGCTTAGGAATGACATCTCCTTCGAAGACCTGAAAAGACTTGTCTTCTAGGAAGGACTGCAGCCAGGTGATGACACCCCCATTCACTCCAAGACTCCTGAGTCTGAGGGTCAAGATGTTATAGTTAACAGTGTCGAATGTGGCGGTGAAGTCCAGGAGGATGATAGCCGCTGCGCCACCCTGGTCCAAACTTTTCCTGGACTCTTCAACCACCGCTAAAAGAGCTGTTTCCGTCCCATGTTGGGGCCGAAACCCGTCTGTGAGCAGTGAAGCAAGTAGTTAGACTCTAAAGACCCGGATAGGACTGAATTAACATGCCTCTCAAGGATTTTACTAATCGCAGGGAGGAGGGAGATAGGACGATAATTCCCCAGGTGCTCCGGGTCAAGATTGGGTTTTTTGAGTAGTGCTTTCACCATGGCACATTTCCAGGGCGGGGGAACCACTCCAGAGGAGATAGAGGAATTAATCAATTTGCGAATCACTGGCAGAATTGTTCCGGTGGCTAAGTTCAGAGCATGAGGAGGGGCGGGATCCCTAGGGGAGACTGATTTTACAAGAGCCGAGATGGATTCTAGTGATTTAAATTCCAGCAGAGGAATTTGTTCCAACAACGCTTGGGTGCAGGGAGGGGAGATAACCATAGGGGACAGGTCTTTATGTGCAGCTGTGAGAGGGAAGGTGAGATATATGTCTTGGATTTTCTTGTGAAAGAACTCTGCCAGATCGTTACAGCGGGCGAGGGCGTCATCAGTGGTGGCTTGTGGGGAGGGAAGTTTGATGAGAGTTTTAGCGATGCTGAAAATTTCCCGCGGAGAGCTGGACGCGAGGCTGATTTTTTCCCCATAATAGGCAGCTTGTGCGGATTTGATTTCAGCTTGGTAGATTTTGATAGCCTCCCTATATTTTTGTTTACTAGATGCGGTATAGTCCCTTCTCCATTTTCTTTCTAATCTTTTACAGATTTGTTTATGTTCGCGGAGCTTGGGGGAGTACCATGGAGAGATCTTGGACCTGACTTTTTTGCAGAGGGATTTTTTGGGGAGAACATGGTCTAAAGAGTGCTCGATCCACTTGTTGAACTTATCATTGGCCATGATAGGGTTCAATTCGCTGGAAGGCCTGGTGGGTTCGAGAGCTGAGACCCACTGTTCTAGGGGAGGTTTAGACCATGCGCGTTCCTGGCTACTAACCATACTAAATGAGGAAGCAGATAGCAATGGCACAAAGGGGAGCAAAATATACAATGCTGTATATTGAAAAACTCGACAAGTTACCTTTTACTGTCGCAGAGTCACCATTCACAGAATGGTTAATCCATGTCCATATAACACTACCGGTCACGACTTTCCAGTTTCAGTATTGCCTTGAACAACAACAGGCGGGCAGATATGAAGCGATGGGTAGGGAATTCATCAAGGAATCTTGGGAATTACCATACAGATTTTGATGCAGGAATGGGGACATTGAAGTGTTCCTTAGCGGTACCAGCTGCGAGAATTCCTTAAGTGAATCACTCATATGCCAGGATATCATGCTTCATGGGGCCTGTAATGGTTCAGCTGCTAACTTAGCCCGTCACTTGAAAGGGTCCCCAGCTGCTGTGATTAATCCAGTGTTCAAGTTGCTTTCAAATGGGAGTAACTTGATGCTAAATGATCAAGGTTGTTGTGGTATGCTCCCGTGCATCGCATATCTTGTCACTGTAAGCTCCAGGGTTACTTGCTGTATGCAAGTATTGTTTCCACCGACCCATACAGTCAGGGAGGCGCCGTTATGGCATTCGTTGAATGTTTCCCTCTATACGGTTTGATACTCTGAGCCAAATGAAAGCCATGCTTTTACAGCAAACCGTGCCCTTAACCTCCGCACAAGAAACGTATGATCTCCAGGTTGCAAGGTCTTCGGCTGAGATACAGGCACTAGTGCGGACAAACTGCCCTTTCCATTTCACAGAAATGGTACAACCTATCTTTAACATGTCTGAAACGACGGGTATAGTCCACCTTTTTAAGACCATAGGTTTTGGACTGTTAAGCACCTTTCAGACAATCCTCGGAGTTATTCCCAACTTCATACACTCCGGTTTCGGAAGCATTTTTGGAGGTATCTGCTGATCCTGTTCCTAGTAGCAGGTATCCTCATTGTCATTTTTCTGCCACGCAATGGACGTCCCAGTCACCAAGGAGAAGGAAAAAACGCTATTGGAGCGCTGATACCGTGATCACATGGTACTCCCTCTGGGCACACCTCGCCTATGCGAACTAAGTGAATCTTGGTTCTTATCATTTAGACCAGTCTGGATCGACAGTACTCTGCCTGTCCTACGATGCCTGTTCTTCGAACAAGAATGCATGTTGGACCTCTGTCTAACACTTCCATCAGTTGCGCCACCGGACGTCGATGCTTTACTGGACCCGATAATGGCCCATGTTCTGCAGTGTCCTCAGCGTATTCCAATGTTGATGTCTGCATTCTTAGAGCCACCACAGGATGCTTCACCTCAACAAATACTCAGGCCTGGGATGGCACACAGGCTTCCCCAACATTGGCTGTGGATAATGCAGAAGAACATCTGTGCTCGATTGACCTGATCTGCAAGGTGTTGCAGAGACTGTTGTCTGCGATTGCAGGCAACAGTGATGTTGCGTCTCCCAGCCAGGACACATAAACATTTGGCTCATCGTGTGCTGGGAAAATTCGGCTTTTTCAAAAACAACCAAATTTGGAATTTTAAACAAGACACTTTTTCTAAACTGCATGGTTTTCAGTCACTCATTGTTCGGACTATATATACAAACATATTTAGTACGGACTTCTATCGCATGCAATATTTTTTTATTTTAGCATTTTTTTTTTTTTAATTTTAGTATGTTGTCTAGTCGGATGAGGAGTGGGTGTTATGTACCATATAGGTACCCTAATATAGGCTCCGGTAGTCACCTAACATTTTACCTATACTCTCCCTACCATTACACTACATAACGATTCTTGAGACTGACCGTTTGCCTAAGCATGGGCGGAGTTTGTATAGCGGCGCTACACGGAATTCTGCGAAGTTGCAAAAAAACTCAGCGAGCTACGCGGAATTCCGCGAGCGCGCGGAGTTGCTTGTTCCGCCCATTCGCGATGCGTATTTGCCGTTCGGAAATGTGTATTGCGTGTTCGGGGACGCTTATTGCGTGCTTAGGGGGAAATATCGCGTGAACTTCACCAAGCGGTCACCAATGGGCACGGGCATCTTGTTTTTCACTTTTTGCTATGGTTCTGGGCCTGTTTTTCTATCCCCCCTATATCTTTTCAATCCTTTGTTTCTAGAAACTTTTTTCTGATCTTTTTTTATTTATTATCTATCCCTCTCTATTCCTGATTGTATATTTTGCGTTTTTTCTACTTTTTGTTTGCTTTTTAGTGCGTTTTTCACTCTTTTTCTATTACTTGCTTTTTAAATTTATTTTACTTACTTTCTTACTTCCTGCATTTTCTTTTCTGCCCCCCGCCTACCCAGAACTATGGCGAAGAGCCCTAAAAAAACTAAGGGGAAGAGGCCGAGGAGTGAGAGCCAGGACAGCCTTCCTTGTGGAAGGCGGCGCCCACAAAAGGTGCAGCCACGGGCCTTATTCAGTGAGGTGGAGGTGGCCGCACTGATTTTTTTTATCCAGCGCCACCTCCCCTTAACCCTGGCAGCAGGCGGCAGGCCTGGGTCCGGGTACGGGCTCCGAGAGCGTCACCGGCAGTGGGTGAGGGTGCGCCGGGCAGTGTTTCGCACCCATAACCAATTGACACACTGGTGGTCCGACATCCTGGACCGGGAGCAGGGCCTGCTCGACCTACCAGGTGTTGAGGTCCCAGGGCTTGGTGAGTAGCTAATTATATTACTATTGCGTTCTTCTGTTCTGTGTTATTGCGAATATTATTTTTTTCGCAAATAGCTAACATGCTGATGCTGCTTACATGCAGGTAACTTATGTTTAAAAATCTTATATTATGTGATTGTTACTTCCAGACAGGTGCTCGTGCTCGGCACTAATAACTTATCGTACTTGTTTGCAACTTTGTGCTCTCTTGGGCTGGTTATGTAAGAGAGGTTAGAGAATTTAAGTTAGGTAATGCAGATAGGAAAGACTCCAGTCCTTTCCTTTGTCCTGTCAGGCTGTCCTGTCTCCTGTCAATAAGATAGTGGTAGTAGTTAGTTAGTTAGTATTATTTGGTAATTTAGCGGCCTGCTTGACGCGTCCTCTCACATGACTTCAGTCCTAGTAGAACCTTTTGTAGTTCGTATAGTGAGTGAATAGCAACCAACCAATTTGGTGTATGCAATATGCATGCATCCATCTATGCATTAAGAAGAATAAATGCAGACTTAGTAATTGGCCCATCAAAGGGAGTTGGAGTTGAGACTGGGAGATGATTGGGAATGAGATCGGAACTTAGAAGCAAATATAAATTTTTTGCAATTCATTCCAAAGTCTAGAATAGGCGGGCTAGGTATGTTTAGGATTCAGGAATCAGAATTGAACTGTGGACTAATAATGATTGGACGGTACTCGACTGCGATACATACTAGTCGACTACTACTAGTCGAATAAGTCGATCTGATTTAGGATAGGTCAAGGTTATTGCAATTGCCGTTTCCTGTCTAAAAATATTTTTAGAGCAATTATATTTATTTATTTAACACAAATCATTTTTTGTCTCTTTAATTATGTCTTACATGATCAGCATCCAGGGGCAAGAAGAAGACTGGGTCTGCTGGCAGTGCTGAGGCAGGTGCGGGAGCTGGAGGAACCTCCCAGGAGCAGCAGGAAGCGGCCTCAGGCGCAGATGGCTCTTCTGCTGGCCCCAGTAAGTCCTCCTGGTGTTGTTATATATTAACAGTTCCCTAACTTTTACCGCTCTCTATATATACATTTCCTAATTTTATTTTTTCCAAAATCCTCTTCAATCTATCTGTTTCTAAATTCTTGTTTTTGCTCCATTACCTATTACTTAGTACTACTAACATTGTTTCTAGTGTCTGTTTTTTTTTAACATCAAATCAAACTGCATCTGACTAACCTCTGCTCTGACTCTGTATTAGTCTGTCTGTAGCTTGCTTTCTTCTGGGTTTCTTTCCACTCAGCTTTCCCTCTCCCCTTATATGTGGATTGCCTGTAGTGGTACTGTAAGACTCAGAGAAACCATTGGTCCTAGGCTACTACTACTACTAGTAGTAGTAAGGACTCCTTACTGCTACTAGTACTAGTAGCACTAATCTGCTGTGCATATTGCATGCCCAAGTAAGGTATTCTACGCAGGATTGTGAGATGAGAAGGCTTTAGTCTCTTTTACTGTCTCATCATGCTCAATCAGTAAATTCTGGTCACTCACGTTGGACACCCCAAGGTGGTGTATTTTACTTTTTCTAATCCAGGCCTAGTACTTTTTTTATTAGCTGCAGTTGATGGTGAACACTGAACAACTGATTTTACTGTGCACCATGGCTGGAAGTCTGAGGAGTAGGGGGACGGCACCATTATTTTCCAACTAAGAGAGACCTCATGTTCGCCCAGTTGGCCACTCTTTCTTCTTTTCAAAAAATGAGATGCACCAATAGCTCTAGCCAGTCCTTTGGGTTGTCCTCTTCTTGAGAGGCTTTTCAAAAATTGCCACCAACAAAATGCCCAACCGGATATTATTTTGTTGTTTTTGATAGGACAATACTGTCTACTCTACTCTAGTATCAGAATTGTAGATAGTGATGTGTGTGGTGTATGTATTATTAATTATGTATTTTATATCTCGCTAATGAAAAAAATAAATAGGGGAGGCGTATATGGCATCTAAAAAAATTTGAAATGTTTTTTCCAGGCGTACCGACCACCAGTGCCGGGGCCAGCGGTGAGGGCCATGCCACTCCGGAGGGAGCGGATGCGGCAGCTACAGGGGGTGAGCCAGCAGCAGTGGCGGGCGGTGGTAAGTCATATTCCTTACTTATTGAGAATGATGAACACACTCGCTGCAAGGGTGTACACTCAGTAGTACACTGTACTTCTGCTGAGACTAAGTTGTTGTGAACACTGAACAGTTGAAGAAGACACCCTTTACTTAACAATAGCATTATCAGCGGGGGGTAGAGTAACTAATGGCCTATTCTATTCTATCTTCAACTCTGCAGAGAAAGTTTTATGACGAAGACAAAGAGTCAGACGACATGTAATATAGGAGTGGCAGAGAAGGATGCGTGGGTGAAGGAAGGGGGCCCGGGATGCATATAGGTGGCTGATGAAGATGATAGGATGCATGGGTAGTTGAAGGATGGGTGAAAGGTGAAAGAAAGCAGAAAGGATGCCTGCCTGGGTGGGTGAAACTGTATAGGTGAAAGGAATCATTCAGGGGGTTTAAGGGGTCAAACTCAAAGGCAAGCAAGGACGCATGGGTGGTGGTTGGTTATATCTATGACAAATGTATGTTGTCGGTGAAAGGTTTATGAAAGCCATGTTTGGATGGATGGATGCCTGGATGGTATCATAGGTAGCAGGTGAAGACAGAGTCAGACTGGATGAAGAGAATGTAAAAAAGAAAATTAAACCGTGCCAGAGTACCAAAGCCAAGGGTGAAGAATAAAATAATAATTCTAGAAGATCAATGCAATGATAAATGAAAAAAGCCCTGGGAAGAACAAGGACTGTTTTTTTGCAAGGTTTTTGATTCAAAGGTTTGAGGTTGTATTTCAGAATGGAATACTCCCTTGACTCACAGTAGTTTGCAAGCACAACATATATATTGTGCATGACTAGTATTATGTACCCTACCCACCCATCATCAATCGCCTACCTCCGACTCCGAGGGCCACTTCCGCTCCAGTCCCTACCCATGTCATTTTTGACTGTGTCAGCCATGAGTGGCCTATCGGCTGCATGGTAACTAGTATTTACAAATCAGTATGTCATCATCATCATCACGTGAGTGACATGATGTTGTGCTGTCGTACATCATCATTCATAAGCATGTCGTCATCATTATGTGCCTTATTGCAGTAGTCAGGGTGAAAGTGAAAATGTCTGAGCATTTGCCATTGATTTTACAGAGTATGGCCGTAATGGAAAAACATATAATTGTGTAGTACAGCTGCCCCACATGCAGACAGTAGTAAAGTAACATGAGTCTGCAACACAAGTATGTCTGTCTAGGGCACAACACAAGTTGACTGAGCTGGCATGCCTACAAGATTAATTGTGCTAAACAAGAGAGACAAGAAGAATACTTCTACTCTACTCCATAGTGCCTAGTGCCTGAAAGTGTAATCATCATCACATCCAAATCTTAGGGGCAGAGGAAGTGAGGAGGATAACACAACTGCTAGTGCTACTGTGCCACTATAATTTTTATGTGTGTAATTTTGTGTTACTGTTTTACTAAGAGTATTGGTTACAATTGTCTTTTTTCTTTCTTGATATAGCTACTCCTTCCAAACCCATCAGGCAGGAGTTAGCAGCCAGGGCCCGGCAAAGGAAGCTAGAGGTGATCCGGGACGAATATTGCTGGCTGGCTGTCCTGGTGGAGGAGGAGGAGGAGGCGGCAGCTGCAGCTTCTTCCTCCAATGCCCCGGGCCCCAGCCAGGCCCCCTGTGCCTCCAGTGGTACAGCGCCATGTTCTGGCAGCGGCCCACCGCCCATCATCAAGTTCATCAACATCATCCACTGCTGCCCACCCCTGTTGTTCCTGCAGGAACTTTCGGCGCCGCATGCTCCTCCGGATGGCGCACCTAGACACCAAGCTGGAGAAGGGCCTGGAGCAAACTAGCCGGCACCCCCGCCGCTAGACCTCAGTCTTCGACCCTTGCCCCTTTTTTAAATCTTTTTTTGGGTGGGTGGGATGTTGGGAGTTGGGGAAATTTGGGGTTTACTTTTCTTGAACTTCGACATGGACATTGACATTCATGGATGGACATTTATTTAATTTACGGGACATTGGTTGGGGTTAGTGAGAGTGGTGGGTTAGGTGTTGTGGGTTTTTCTTCTTCTAGTTTATATTTTTTAGGGTAATAAATTATTTATAGTTTTACAATACATATGATGCAAATCTTTTCTGGGGGGGTTACTCTTTTACGTCACCTTGTTTGTTTCCTCCTTTTGCTGCAGGGCCAATCTGCCAATAGTGTAACACACCAACAGATAGATGCAGTACCCTCACTTGTCCTACTACTGTCAGTCTCTCCTCCTAGTCTATGCATTCTGCAACTAAAAACCCTTTGTAGTATGTACTCGGAGGGATGTGAGTGTGTGAATTAATTAATTTCCATAGTATATATACATTATTGACTCCCCCACACTTCTTCTCTTACCTGTGATTGATGTTTAGGCGAAGCGATGGCTGCATGGTGATGGTTTGGTTTCCTAAGGTGCCATGGTGGGTGGTGGTAGCAGTAGTAGACAGTTGCATTTGCAAAAAAAGAAAATGAGACAGTCAGTCACCTGAGGGAGACTAGGGAAGGAGTAGTAGAAGTACAGTAAGTACACAAGAAGAAGACTGCCAAACAAGAAACCAGATGATGAATGATAAGCAATGCTAAAGTAAAATAAAACATAATGGTGGCAGGGATAGCCTAGTACAAGTTACAACAAACTGACGTTGACTCGACCTATAAAGTGGACAAGCATAACCTTTAGTGCTGGAAGGATGAAAAAATCGATGCCGGCAATTAATAATTAATAATGGGTTAATTATGTTCCTCTGGAAAAAAAAATAGAATAGCGAATACTACTGAGCATGGGTGGGCTATCTAATCTGTTGCCAGTGTGGCCGATATATATATATATAATATTCTTAGAGCAGAAGAAGATCCTCGCCCTGCCTTGAGTTAGTGTTGTTTTCACGACATCCGCCCTAGCATGTGTGTGATCAATTATTGGTGTAAATTTAATTTTTTAGTCACACCTCACTATAAATCAAACAGCCCGGGGGAAGAGGGTTAGAGTTTGATGAATGGTTGGGAAGGGGTATTTGAGTGAAAGGTTTGACTAAGACAAACACTACACATGAACAACACACAATCTTGGCAGATGACCATCATAAATCTGTTAAGGGAGAAAAGGAAATGCATGCATGATGATGACTTGATGGTTCATGGTGAGTAGTACTAGACTAGTAGTACAGGGCAGCAGTATATTATTAATTATTATTATTATGCAATTGCCTTGCCTGCCTGCTCCCAGAGAGACCCAAATTACATACATTTTATGTTCTGTTGTACCGGGCTTCCTTTTAAAGGTAGCAAAGAAAATTTAAAAATAGCTGTAGGGGTCAAATATATAAGCAAACATAATAAACAACAACACACACAGTCGTAATGATTCAAGAGGAAAAATGAATCAAATTAAAAGATGATGATACTATAAGTTACTATATTATGGTCAAATTGGGAGTTGCATCTTGATGGCCGACAGGTGAGGAGCTACAGCCGGGAGCTCCCGGCCAGGGATCGCCTTTTTGGCTTAAATCCCCAGATTCCCACCTCCTCCTTGGACCCCATTGCTCACCTGTGATCTTGTTTACCGGCGGTCCTCGTTGCTCTGGGCTCCCGCTTGTGGACTCGAGATTCTTGGAGTTGGAATGTGATCGATGCTTTTCTTCTGTGGAGACCGAGCAGTCATGGCCGATGCCTGGTGGAGCTGCCCGCCAGCTATAGGGGAGATTGGCTCCGGTTTCTCGCCGCGGCCGTCACCTACCCAGCCGGGCATCGGGCACAGCTCTCCTCGCATCTCCGCAACTTGTCTTCTTTCTCCCCCGCCATTCCTCGAGTCTTTGATGACCTGCGGTCGTCTGAGTCATTCTTGGCGATGCTAATGCCTGATTGAGCTCTCCGGATGGCCGTTGGTGAGCGGGGATGAGGCTCTCCCCTCCTGGACTTCCCTCTGCCTCTGGGCTCGATTGCTGCTGCTTGCCCTACTGCCAGCCCTCCGGTTTCGCCTCCCTTTGGACGTCCGATGCCGATGCCTGTCTTTCCTGCCCTGGTGGCCCCACCGATCGACGCTTGCCTTCCAGACCCGTGCTGCGGTTTCCTGGCTCCTGCGGCGCCTCTCCAGGGCTGCAGCTGGGGCGTGTGGATCGTTCCTCCCCGTCGGAGCTTCCTCCAGAGTGCCGCGACGCCGGTGCCCTGCTTTTCTCTCTTCAAGCTTGTTCTCCCTTTTGTGTGCTGTGCGCTCCCTCCGGACACCGTAGCTGCTTTTCCCCTCCCGAGCTGATGACTGTGCTGATTTCTTCCCCACTTAAAAAAACTTAAGAGGGAACAATGACTTCCAGCCTTTCCCCCTTCTACTTCAGGTGACTTGCCCTCCTCATTCCGCCCTGCTCCTGGGGTAGGTGTTCCTTTTTTGATTTCTGAACGGATGTGCTTGCCTACAGCCCCGCCATTTTGTTATGTGGTCCTTGGGGTCCTTGACCTGATCCCTCCATTTTGCGGTTGCCTTAGACTTCCAGATTGCTCCTCTTCCGCCATATGGACCTTTAAAATTCCTCCAGTAACCGATGTTAACTGTATTTTGATGCAATGTTTTTAATCACTGTTCATCCTCTTGTATTATGCCCCTTTTCTCTTTCACCCTCTACCCCCTCTGCTCCATTGTTTCTGTTTTTCCTGTTCGCAAATTGCTCTAGTATCTTATGTAACGGAATATTGTTTTGTTCTCAACCTCATGTAAAGCGCTCTGATACCTCTGCGTCTAGCCAGCGCTATATAAAACTCATCAAATAAATAAATAAATTCCTCTTGGTCCTTCTTTCCTTCCATTGACGCTACGTCCGTCATTCTTGGGTGCCAGTGCCTGCCTGGCGGATGCGGATTGGTAAGTTAAGTGTGAGTTGTTTTTCCCAGTATAGCACAGGGTAAAGGCCAGTCTGTAAGTGTAGATGGAAAAACAAAAAAGATATTGAAAAATCAAGGAGAAAACTAAAAGTTAAAATGCATAAATTAAGGAGGAGTGCAACAAGAACACTTTCAAAGGCGGCATGGCTAAATCATGTCTACTCTGTTTCCATTATTAACCGACAACAACAAGAGGACAGAGCAGGCCCGCAGCACCTACCCAACCTCCACTTAGCTTAGATTTTGAGCCAGACAGCACTGAGCACACACATATACAGCAACATAGCATTTTCCAAATTAAGTAACTAAATCAATGCACCGCTGTCAGTCATACCACTACACTCGCCTCCACCACTACACAGACATGTAGGTCTGGTGTGGTTGTTGTTGACTTATTTACCTTTTAGGCCACTTCATGAAACGCCCTGAGTTATTCCATCAATCATCTCCCATCCTACTGACTGACTGCGATTATAGTATGGTCATCATGGTGTCCAACTCTGTAGTGTACCGAGTGAGCCCAGATTCCAGAATCAAAAATGCAATGGATCGGCCTGCAGTAGTACAATTTTGTTATTAAACAACAAGAAGGGAAACATTGACTTGAGTCATTTTTTTGTGTGTAGATTATACTAGTAGACTTCATGCACAACAACAACACAAACACCAATCACTCAGAGTCAGCGTCCAATGCATGCCATCATTTACCTGTTGTTAAGGGGCAGTCCCTCTCGACTCGGAAAGGAGGATAGCTATAGTCAGGTTCTTTGGAGGGACTCGATGAGGCAGGCCCACATTTCTTGTACTATTTTCCATCCAATGTCTGGCTTGAGGGAAATGGATTTATGGCGGGTCAGGAGTGGACTGGAGCAGGACTCAGAGGAGTGGACTTACTTCTTCACTGACTGCACACAGTTGCGACTCCAATCCAGCAGTAAAAGAGTAAGACGGTGGTGATGGATTTGTTGTGATTCAAACCGGAAAGACAGAGACATACACAAGTAATAAAAGTAAATAAGCAAGAAAGAAAGTAACAAGTCGAAAGCCTAGTTGTGAGGGAAGTAGAACTCGTCCTCAAACTCTGGTGGTTCACCCAGAAGTAGGTCATCTAACACACTACTTCCATGACCTAAGTCGCCGTCATCATCTTCCTGCTGTGCTACTTCAGGTATGGTGTAATCCGGTGGTATAAAGTGCTGATTCATTTTGATCATGGTTAACCTCTCCACGTTTTGGGGCAAGATACTGGTCCTTCTCACTGTCAGAACAGCACCAGCAGCACTGAAAACACGCTCAGAAGAGACACTTGCGACAGGGCAAGCCAGATAGTTTATCACCAGCCTGCTGAGCACTGGCCATTGGCGCCTTTTCCCATACCAATACACCAATGGGTTTAGATCATTTAGACCTCTGTTGGGTCATCCAGATAGGCCTGGAACATCCGCTCAATGCTCAGGGGTGCTCTGCTTTGCTCGGCCTCTTTTGCCTTTGCCTCAGCACTAGACCTAACAAGCCCTTGCTGTAGAAACCATTCCTGTGCCGATTTTGGTGGGGCTGATGCTCCTGTTCTTGTTGTTGTTGATGTTGTTCTTGGTGTTGGTGGTTTTGACTGCTGTGAGCCAACCGCACTGCCTTCAGGCTCTGCAGTTGAACTTGACGCGGCTGCACCGCAGTATTTGTTGTGGCCTGGAGTAGCAGGCCTCTAATTCCCAGCTGTTCTTGTTCTAAGCAACTGGCTTCCACAGCTATCCAAGTTTTGTACTTGGCAACATCCCCTTCTAAAAAAGGAATCAATGTGTTCAGTACTTGTTTCTACCGTGGATCCAGAATTGTGGCAGAAATGTAATGGTTGGATGACACAATGCCTGTTTGCACCCTTGTATTTTCAGATAAGCGAAGGGTTAAGCTCTCCACCAACTCATTCTTTTTTTTTCCCTCCACACCTGCGTACATTGCAGACACCCCCTTCAGCTGTTCCTGTAGCATGTGCAACAATGGGATAGCTTGGCCCATAGTACAGTTCTCCTTGCTGACTTCAGGTGTGAAGAGCTCGAAAGGAAGTAGCATCTCTGTCAGGCATTTAACTAGGCCCCATTGGTCCATCTCAATGATCATGCCTTTCACAGTAGCATCCCCTCTTTGCATGACATATTCATTGATTGGTCTGTACTGCTCAAACAGACGTTCAAGCATGTAATAAGTTGAGTTCCAACGCGTTGGCACCTCCTGGATGAGTGCTTTAATTGGCATTCTATGCTCACGTTGAATGATCCTCAGCTGCTTCCAGGCTTTAAAAGAATGGCTGAAATGTGTGCAGATTCTTCTGCAGGTGGTCAGTAAGTTGCTTACTCAGTCTTGAACAATGATGTTAATGCAGTGCGCCAAACACAGGACCCTGAAATAGCCACCATCGTGCATGGCCTTAACTATATTACTGCCATTGTCTGTGGCAACAAAACCAATGTTAAGCCCTCTTGGGCGTAGCCATTCAAAGACCTTGCTGTCAAAGTCTTCCAAAATGTTTGCAGCAGTTTGAGATTTCTACATGGCAAACATGGCTACAGTTGCATGTTTCCGAGTGGCATTAAAAATCTCAGCAGTGTCAACAACACCTGCTGCAGATATCTTTTCTCTAACCCCCAAAAAAGAGATCCAGTGTGCAGTGATGCACATGTTATCAGTGGCTTGGCAACTGGTCCACATGTCTGTTGTCAGGTGGATAGTGTGAACAGCACTCTGCTGCAAAGCTTGTCCAAGCAATTCCAGCACGTCGTGATGTAGTGCTGGAACAGCAACTCTGGCAAAATAGGACCGGCTGGGAACCTTTCATTTTGGGCAGATGGCTGTCACAAATTCAAGAAAACCCACCCCTTCCACAAAAGAAAAAGGGAGGAGGACCAGTGCTAACATTTTAGCCAGCTTCGCATTGTACAAACGTGCCATTAGGTGGTTGCATTCATACTGCCCCTCCGACCTAAACATGCTGAGAATGGTAGGCTGGATTTTTTTCTTTTCTGGTGCCACTGATGCAGGTGACTTCTTGACGCCAGATGTTGTTAGGCTCAACGCTGCACTTTTTTCGTTGCGGTACTCTCTTGCCTGGGACCCCTTGGTGTCTCAGCCTGACTCTTACTCTTGTGCCACTGAGATGTTGCTGATGAGGATGTGGGCGGTACCACTGCACTGCTGGGGACAGGGCTACTTTGTGTACCAGAGAAAATGTCTCCCTCTTGTTCACCTTCCACCGCGAACGTATCTTCTACTTCTTCATCCCCTTCAAGAGCAATGGGTGCAGTTTTTTGGCCGCTAAGGTGCGCCTCCTACTGGATCAAGTGGTGTTTTTTCAGATGGGTTGTTTGGCCTCCGGTACCCTAGTTTGTACCAAGCTTACCCCGACTAACACCTTGTCCACAAATGGAGCATATAGCAATGTTCACCTCTTTCTTGCTAACCGAAAAGAAGTCCCAAACTGGGGAGGTCAACTTCCTGGCCCTGCTACTGGTGCCACTTGCAATGCCGGATGAACTGGTAGGTGGGCGTGAAGTTTGACTCTCTGCAGTACCTACTTCTACAGTGGTGGTACTTGTGGTGAATGTACGTAGCTGCCGGCAAAATATGGAAGCTGGAGGTGGTGTTGGTGGGATGATCTGTGTTGGTGGTATCCATGCCACATCCCTCACAGCAATTTGGGATGGGGTAATGTTGGTCTCCACTGGGGCGTGACTCATGTCCATGATGACTGGCTCGTCATTATCCTCCTCTTCTGCATCTACCTCCATAACTCTAAGACTTTCTGGGTTGGTGGGGTGGGTCCACTGATGCGGGGGTGCTGCTCCCAGCTTGCTCCCCGGACACCACTGCTGGAGGCGCAATTTTTGGTTTCCCAAAAAAGCTCTTGGGTGACATACAGGTCTTAGTAAGTGGTAGTGCCCTCTTCTCACTGGCAACTTTGTTGGTACTGGACCTGGAACCTTTCTTTGGGGCCATCTTGAAGATGTCAGCAGCACGCAGTGGCACAAGTTGAAGAGATGTCTGTGGTTACACGTCACGTGACGTCGTGCACAGCAGGGCTTCTGTCTGGCAGTACAATGGGTGATGTTGTCACCCCCTCTTTTGTGCACCTAAATGCAAAGAAGGAAGAAGAACATCAGTGAAACGTGGCATTCATTGTTGTGGTTCAATTACTACTAGTAGAAACAAACAAATATAATATATAACTTAGTGAGTGGTTACACTTGTTAGTGTTATTAATATTATTAAATGTATTACCTCAGTTATTAAAAAAACATAGCAATGCAGTGTAGCCATTTGTGAGAGTTTGACAACAACAAAGGCTTTCATGGTTGGTGTACTGTAGTGTACAGTAAGTACACTCAGGAAGGATAGGAAAGAAGAAGAACAAAAATACAAATGTAACGGACACGGTTTGGCATTTTGCATCACGTGGGATGCAGCATTAAGGGAGCTGCAGCTGGCAATGGATGGAAGCAATAAGCCAAGAGGAACAAAGGAAAGACATGCAGGCCTATGGCAAAAGCGCACTAACTACCACCAAAAAATGGCCACCAGCCACATGGTCACTCACAACAACCACAAGCAGGAGGCCTGGAAAACAATGAACTCAAGCAGGCCTATATGGACACAGACTTTACAAATTGGCCCCTGGCCACATGGGGAGGATCAGCCAAGGCAAATGCTGGCCCGCACACTATTACAAAAACACTCACACACTGGCCAGACAAAGGAGGCATGCTAAACAACACAGCTTTAATACAATGCCAAAAAAGAAAATCCACAGGTCTAAAAAAGGTTTGCAAGTTACACAACAACCACACACATCCAACAATGGCATTTATTTAACACACATGAAAAAAGTAAAAAACCCAAAAAAACACATTTTGAATTTTAATCCAATGCCATCCATGCCCTAAATGATGTTTAAATTCAACAGACGCCATGGAAGCTGTTGTTTCATGCACCCATGAGTAGCCCTGGGCCTATTGGTTGGAAAACCCATTGGCAAACTAGGCCACATAGTGAATCAATCAATTCAAATAAATAATATTGCAAATTATTTTGAAAATGTAGTGAACTGTGCTACATTTTTTGAGGGATAAAATAAGAAAAAATTGCATGCAAAACAACACCCAGCAAGAAGACATGGCCACCACAAAGAAGGCTTGCAGGCCTAATGCAGGAGCACCCTGGCTGCCCCTTCACAAAATGGCCACATGGCCAGGCCACAACATCAAGAAAGGGAAGACAGACAATGCAGGCCCATGGCAAAAGTACACTGGCTGCCTTCACAAAATGGCCACTAGCCACATAGCCAGGCAGTTACCTAGAAGGGTAAACCCAAAATATGTCACTGGGACCTGGGTATAGGATAGTACATTGAAACAGTGGTCCCAGTCCCAATCACAATCGCTGCTCGTAAACAAAAACGTCTCCGTCCGTGAAACGAGCAGCGATTGTGATTTAATATGGAGCATCTCTGCCCGACTTTTAGAATCTTCCAGACATAATACAAGGCCCAGATGATTCATCTGGCTTGGTTTTTCTATGGATTGATTTTCATGTGCCTTCGCTCTCGCCATTTGGAGCCTACGCGCCCATCTTCTTTCGCCAGCCCTCAATGAGGGGCTTTTTCATGGAATACCCCCCCTTCCCTCCACTCCTGTCCTGATGAAGACCCCGGCGTAAGGGATAAAATAACCTACTTGTTTAGGGGTAGAAACATCGACATCCGTTTTACTAGCCAGCTTGACCAACAGCGATTCATCACTGTGTTTTTGTTACAAACCATGGCTATTTACTGTTGTGATATATTACGAATCTTTTGGCTTAAGATATGAGCCTTTTGTTTTCTAAATTACGTACTTTATGATTTGCACTTCCTACTCACCTCCTTATCCTCACCTAAATCTCCAACACCTTCACTTCCCCTTTTCACCCCCCCTTCTCTTCCCCAGGGGCACTCTGTATAGATTTAATAACAATTCAAACCAATGTATGCTCAGTGTGATTAAATAACACTGTATGCTAACTATATTTTGTGTCTTTTGAATAATTGCCTTTGATTGATATATTTTGTGTGTTGACTTATTGTTTACTGGGACCACTGTTTCAATGTACATAGCCAGGCAGGCCACAACAACAAGAAAGTGAAGACAGACAATGCAGTCCTATGGCAAAAGCACACTGGTTGCCTTCACAAAATGGCCGCCAGCCACATGGCCAGGCAGGCCACAACAACAAGAAAGGGAAGACAGACAATGCAGGCCTATGGCAAAAGCACACTGGATGCCTTCACAAAATGGCTGCCAGCCACATGGCCAGGCAGGCCACAACAAGAAGCAATAACCCAAGAGGAACAAAGGAAAGAAGACATGCAGGTCTATGGCAAAAGCACTACCACCACCACAAAATAGCCACCAGCCACATGGTCACTCACAACAACAACGAGCAGGAGGCTTGGAAAACAATGAACTCAAGCAGGCCTATATGGACAAAGACTTTACAAAATGGCCCCCGGCCACACGGGGAGGCTCAGCCAAGGCAAATGCTGGCCCACTATTACAAGCACACTCACACACTGGCCAGACAAAGGAAGGAGGCATGCTAAACAACACAGCTTTAATGCAGCAATGCCAAAAACGAAAATCCAAAGGGCAAAAAAAGGTTTGCAAGTTACAACCACACACATCCAACAAAGGCATTTATTTAACACACATAAAAAAAGTGAAATACAAAAAAAACACATTTTGCATTTCAATTCAATGCCATCCATGCCCTAAATGATGTTTAAATTCAACAGACACCACAGAAACAGTTGTTTCATGCACCCATGAGTAGCTATGGGCCAACTGGCTGAAAGGCCTATTGGCAGACTACTGGGCTAGTGAATTAAATAAATATTGCAAATTGATTTCAAAAGTTGTAGAAAATGTAGTGAAGTTTGCAACATGTTTCCTTAATAAAAGAAAACTAGTAGAAAAATTACATACAAAGAAACAACTAGGCCCCTATTGAAACTACAGGCCACCCACCACAATACATTTTAAAGAAACGATGAAAAGTACAAAAAAATGTAGGTGCAATGCCCCAATCAAACAAACAACACAAATTTTCCAACTTACTTTTGAAATCTCAAATCCAGAAGTCCTCAAGTCCAATGATATATGATGCAGCAGACACAAAGAGTGATTCTTCCAGCTCCAAATCTAAATGAAAAGTGAACAGCAGATGGACAAAGCACTGGGAGGAGCCTGCTGGACAGGAACAGGAAGTTGGAGACTCTGTTGCACTTCCTTCCTCTTCAAAAAAAAAATTTAAAAAGAAAAAGGACTCCTTGCACAAAAAAGTACAGCCAAATGTCAATATGAGGAGTTTTTTTAATCCAAATCATCATTTTGAGAAGGTTTTGATGCTGCTCAAGAGAGATTCTTCTCCAGATTGCCAATTCTGTGTGTTCGGGATCGCGATTTTCACAAAACTTCTGCCGGAAGACCGATGGCGTGCCCGAATGACGTGTTCGCGATCGCACACTATCGTGGGACCTTGCGGCCGGCTACCAAATCTCTTGGCGCTCACGAACGGATAGGAAATCTCGCCGGCGAACGCAGGCATCCCGGTAAGTCGCTCCCGCACACGCAAAAACGCATTTTAAGCACGCAAACACAAAAAAAACTCCGCTCCGTTGCGGAGCGCAGAGTTTTTCGGTAACTCCGCGTTCAATGCAGAACGCGGAGTTGCCAAAAATCTGCAAACTCCGCGAGCGGAGCGGATTTTACACCCAGGGTTACTTTTACCTAGTTATGTTACTGCTTACAGGATGTAGGGTTTTTACCTGAAAACTAGCCTCATCCATTATTCATGAGGATTCTTAGAAACTCAGCAGGACTACCATCTCCTGCATAATAACTATGTACAAGGGTCATTCCTTCCATCATCCTAAATCCGACATGTCACAGCAAGGTAGAACCCCTGAGGGTACCACTTTGGGTATATAAACACCATATCTTGCTGAGGTAGTCAGATGAGAAAAGGACTTCCATGCCGACACACTGACGCGAGACGCTGAGGTTCCTGCATGCAGACACTCCAGCTCGCAGTGGTCTGACATCCCTTGCGGGGTGTCCATCTCGAGACCAAGACGGGGTCCCACAGTCTTTCACATCAGGTAATGGGGTTGACATTATCATAGAGGGATTCTCGGCTTTTACACCTACATACATGCTAGGTACACTTAGGTACGTCTACTTAGGGTCGCATCGTAGGAGTACGCATTCTAATGTCATGTCTTTTATATACTTGCCTGTATTCATTGTTTTAGCACAATGGTAGAAATCTACCATTCTTTTGCTCTATTAGTTCTTCTAATCATTTATATCTGTTTCTGCCTAACGGTTGTTTCAGTACACCTATTTTACACTAGAATGACGCTGGTTCAATAAATGCTTATTGGAAAACGTCCCCACCGTTTATTATGTGTATTTCTCTGAGACGAAGTGAGCACGAGTGACTGAGCGAAAAGTATCACACTGTTTCCATGATCCTGAGGGATCAGGGTTGTCATGTTCGATAGTTGCCAAGAACTATTCTCTCCTTGGTAAGAGGGATTTCTAGTGGCCCTGTGAGCTAGCTGGTACAACAGGCTAACATACCCGGTGGGGGTGTCTAGAATCAGTCTGGACACCAATCCTACAGTGTATGTTGTCTAAACGCGCAGATCCTATCTAGGTTTATAGGAACTACACAACAGGACATGATAATTACTACTTGTCCTTCAGTGCAGCAGAAACTCATTGTCTCCCCATGTTACTGTTATTGCAGTAAGTCTGATTTGTGATTTACAGCTCAGGGCTTCTCAATCATTCCCCAAAGACATACCGAAAACTATACTAAAAATAAAAAAATTAGGCACAGGAATAAGAAACAAATACACAGTCTCTCGGGTCTAATTGAAAATGCTTGCTATTCGGTTTTAATCATCAGTGCCAGTAAGTGAAATACTGGGTTCTGATTGGATAAAATGGGTATAAATTCAGGGATAATGTACTAATACCACAAACACTTGACTTTGGATTTGTGAATGACTTTTGGAAGTATTACTTCATTAAAGGCTCTTTATTTATAAAATGGTTCTTCAATCATCAAAACAGTTGTATTCTAATCTCTTCTATTCCAAATGGGCATTCTTATAGTGCAAAGATACATCCCAACAAGAGAACCTCTGTGCGCTAAATATGTATGTGTTATCAATGCACATGTTATAGCCCATGTTATAGCCATAGCAATGTACATGTTATAGCCTCTATGGACGAAGGCCCTCACCCACCCAATTGGTGGCAAGCTTCAGCATTGGACCCTTCCTGACATCTATCCTAAGGAGTAGATGCAAGCTAATACCCTTCAAAGTATAGGAGAGCTTAGGGGGATAATATGTAGTACGTAAGTTATGCCACTCGTCTATTCTGGAAAGGTGTGAGGGTGTGCAAAGGGGAAATGTGTGTGTGAAGAAATAAATGAATAAAACTACCGACTAGGTGGAGAAGTGCAGTTTAATAAATCCGTAAGTGGCAGAATAAAAGAACAGTGGTAAATAGGTCTACCCATTCAATGAGGTCAACAGGTTTTTGCACGTATCGACCCTAAAGGAAGGTCTCAGTGGCATTCATCAGGACTCAAGCCACCCTCTCTGCTTGCGCTGATACTTATAAAGTATTATAATAGAAAAAGAATACTACCCACATCCAAAGGATTCGTAAGATGTCAGGCACCCACCTCAGTATTATTAACTGTAGATCTGTAACCAAGAGAAAGATTCACAACATCAGCAAATATACAGACAGAGCATTCATATATATGAGAACAATGTTGCAGTACGTGATGAGGTGAAATTCTTATTAGTAAGAGTGAACATGAGTGGAGCATCCAATATAAACTGATATGTCAGTATAAGTTCTAATATTTCTCTCCTCTATAAAAGTACTCAGTTTTGCTTCCTCCTAGAAACTGGAGAAGTATGGCTCAGACCTGCTGTATTTACAAAAATCCAGCCACATGAGTCCTGGGATCATAAACCTACATAGATCTCATTTATACTGTGTAAGTCTACTACTACCCCAGACATCCCAGACTCTGTAGTATTATTAATGTGTATAACGATACAAAAAAAACTAAAACCTTGGCTCCACAAAGCCAAAGACTGTTGGGACTCTGTATAAACAGAGGTAAACAAACTTGTGTGACATTAGTCCTGTCCCAGTTGTTTTGAGAAATATGGATCAATCAATCAATCAATCAGGGGTTAGTAAAGCGCAACTACTCACTCATGAGGGTCTCAAGGTGCTGGGGGCAAGGGGGTGGCTCTGTTGACTGCTGGGGTCATCCGAAAAGCCAGGTCTTCCGGTCTTTCCTGAACAGGGGAAGTGTGGAGATTTCTGGATGTGGAGGGGGAGGGTGTTCCAGGCTTTGGCTTCAAGGTAGGAGAAGGACTTTCCTCCTGTTCTAGTCTTGCTGATGTGTGGGACGGTGGCCAGAGAGAGCTGGGCTGATTGGAGGTGTCTTTTGGGTGCGTGGAAGGAGAGGCGGCTGTTCAGGTATGTGGGTGCGGTGGTTTGTAGGGTATTGTATGTGTGGGTGAGGAGTTTGAAGGTTATTCTTCTTTCGACTGGAAGCCAGTAGAGATTGCGGATGTGTTATGTGTTGTGGCTGTGAGGAGGGATGTCGAGGATCAGTCTGGCTGCGGTGTTCTAGACAGTCTGGAGTTTGCAAAGGAGTTTCTTGTTGATTCCGGCATAGAGAGTGTTGCAATAGCCCAGTCTGCTGCTGATGAGTGCGTGCTTGTCGATTTTTCTGGTTTCGATTGGGACCATCTGAAAGTATTTCTAAGCATGCAGACGGTGTTGAAGCAGGTCGAGGAGATGGCGTTGATCTGGCGGCTCATTGTGAGCGATGAGTCTAGTATGATGCTGAGGTTTCGTGCGTGGTCCGTCGGGGTTGAAGTTGTCCGAGGGCGGAGGTCCACAAGGAGTCATTCCATGTGGAGGGGGGTGATGCCAAGGATGAGGACTTCTGTGTTTTCTGAGTTGAGTTTCAGGTAGGTGTTCTTCATCTGGGGTGACAGCTTTCATCCCTTCTTGGAGGTTGTGTCTGGTGATGTTGTAATATGATATTGTACAATTTCCATGTCCTTACAGTGTAAACTCACATGTGTCAGGGTCTGCATACAAGTGCAAACGCTAGCTGGTAACCTGTAGTTTGATGTTCTTACTCACTTGCATGGTTGGATATTGATGCAAACCCATATTTACAAAGACGTGTAGACATGGATTTGTGCCAAAAACCTGCGCCTCCCTGAGCCTGGTGTAATGAGGACAAATATCTTTATTTAGACTCATTATTTCCTCTTTGCATCTACATCATAAGGGCTTTCATCTTTTCTTCTTTCCTGTCATCATCTATGCACTCAAGGGAGCATAGCTGGCACATCAGATAAGATAGATTTTGAACACTTGTGTAGCATTATCATGGGCACTCACAACAACAAAGCATGGCTCTCATGACAGTAAAATGCAATGTGTGCAACATTAAATAAGTAAAGGCGCTGTGAAATATGCTTTATGCCTAGTATCAATGGTAATGCAGTGGGTTTTTTCAGTTTTTTTTTTCTCCGCATGCACAAACTGGAAAATGCTAAACCTCTGGTGCAGGTGTGGGTCAATGCTTTTCAGCAGAAGTATAAGAATATCAGGAGGAGAAAGACAAGTGAATGTCAGTCCACAATTCATCTCACAAATCTGGGCATTGATACTGGGGAAAGATGGTAGACAGTTACATGGACACAGCTTAGGAGCAAACATCACCCAGAGAGTTGAGGGAAACCATTGCATCGGCTAAAATCTAAGCCTTCTATCAGTTCTTTGAACCTTCTCCCACAATGAGCATAAGAGGTTGCACCGTCTCACCATCTAATACCTTGCTCTTACCAAGCCCACAAATGGAGTTTCCAGGGCCAAGGTCCAGAATCTCTACTCTTTCAATTCAACAGCTGGAGGTCTCAACACTGACCATGTAAGCAGAGGTCCAGACAATGTTAGATATATGCAGTTAGAGTGATAGCGCTGTCGCTGTGTGAGTTTGACTTTTTTTTTTTTCTCTTATCTTCACCTTCTCCTAAGGAATGTATATTGGTTTTTGCTATAACTTCAGGCAGTATCTGATTGTCTTTATTTTTAATTTCCTTACACTTATACAATTGTTCACCTTTTGAATCTGCTTCAGACCTGTAGGTTGTTTTTGTTGTTTTAGTTTTGTTGAACATGCAGCATATTTATTTTTCAGCGAAATATTTCTTCTCGAGCCAGGTTATTAAGGGTGTCAGATATTCATAATAGGAATGGGTTTACATTTTAGGAATATGATTGGGTGAGCTCTGCAGAAAATAAGAGACAGCTTTCACCAAACTGTGGCCAAACTCCTCCATCACCAGCCATCAGGTTTCTAGAAATCAGGTTGAAGCAGTCTGAGATAAGTGGAAAGGGACAATTTATCTCAGTAAGCTGTCTTGTGTTACCATGGGTTGCAGACTTTTGATTTTAAATAAGACTATTCTTGTACTGTATGAAATGACAAAGGCAACAAAAATGATTATTTTTCTCTCTGAAGTCCTTGAAATGGAAGATGACAAATAACAACGTAGGTGACAGTATATTAAAGTCTTCAAGACCCATTATTTTTTATTGAACTTTTATATAAAAGAATCACGTTTCTCTGATTCCTGAGCACTTTCCAAACAGGTCTCTTCTTTACTGCGTTTTTGTCTTCCTGGGCGAGAGTGATCCGCCCTCTCTCACTGCACTATTCAAATCTAAAAGCAGCTATAGCGTTTTTTTGGCCACAGACAGAGGTGGAGCATGAGCGGCATTGGGCTGATTTTGTTTATTTTTTTACCCATTATGACTGCCTTCACTGCATGGTTTACCCCTCCATTACCCTGGGCAGTCTTCTGAGGGCACCTGGCAGCCCCCGTTGACCACATTGGCTGTAAGGAAATTGGGTTCTCCTGGACAAACTGCGCTTGGATCAACAGGCACTCAGGAGAAAGGTGGAGCAGACTGAGGCAATTACAATCCTGACCTCTGATGTTTCTAGGTCCCGTGGAGAAGTACTTCTCTATTTATGAGTGCTTGCCTCCTTGGATATGCCCAGGACTACTGAGTGCCAGGCTGGGACTGGAGGTGGTTGCTGGAGACTGGAGTGAGGACTGAATCACCAGGTTGACGGCCGGGAGGGTAAGTGCTTTCTGTTTAATCTTTGTAATTGAGAGGCACTAGGATGACCAACCATTTGGGGGTCGCTGGTTTGGTTCAGGTAGTCAGTGTTTTTTACAAAGCTTCTTTGACTTTTTGGGCTTTCCTGCGACTTACCTAAAGTGAATCTGTTGACTATGCGAAAGTATTCTAAGGCATCAGGCATTTCCACCAACCCTGAGGCTTCAACCTTGGCACAAAGGCAAAAAATGCAGAGGCCAGGCAGTGGCGCAGGCTAACCGCACTTCCCTCCTACGAAAGGAGTTGATGATGAATACAGGCACAGGAAATCTCAAAGATAATTTGACCTCTCCAGATGTGGCTGAACATTCTGATTCTGAAGTAGCAGGCTTTGTCTCTCAGCAGGGTCACAAAAATCTTTTGGATACAGGGGTGTTCATCCCCAAGCAGATGGCTGAGGCAGACATAGCTGCGACTTCTGTGGAGACCGAATCAAGCCTGGAGCAGGACACGGGTACAGTTAAGGAATATCCTTTGCTCGCTAAAAATAAAGCTGGCATTGGGGCCGCTGTTTTGTAAGACTCTCTTTCAACTGCTACTCCCCCTCTCCTTGTGTAGGAAAGTAGGATCTGCTTTTATGGTTACTCCCACTTTTTGCCTGGTGCTATGCTGTTTCTGACTAGTCTGACTGGTATCCTACTAATCAGGACCCCACTCTCTCTGCTTTCTCCCCTAAATTGTTAAGGTAAGTACTTAGGTACATCCCAGATTGGATACTGGGGTACCCTTATAAGTCCCTAGTATATGGTACTAAGGCACCCAGGGCATAGGTACCCCAGGGGTCCCCCATAGGCTGAAGCATGTATTATGCCACCTAAGGGAAACCATTTAAATTGTCACTACAGGCCTGCTATTGCAGCCCATGTAAGTTGGTGTTAACATCACTTACGACAGATATAGGTTCCCTATATCTAGGGTCACTGCATGTAAAACCTATAAGTCACCCCTACAGCAGGCCCTTTCAATCCTGAAGGCAGGGTGCCCAGTTCTAAGTGTGAGGGTGCCCCGCATGAGCAGGACACCCCTGCAGCGTTCTGAGTCCATTCTCCCGGGTTGCAAGTGAGACAGCCATATAACATATAGAGAGGCACCGCATCATTACGTGATGACCATCTCAAAACTGGCTGTAACGAACTCTGTCATGTTTGGTATCAAACATGTTGGAATCATACCCCCACACTGTAAATGGTGTGGGAGATATGTTTCAAAGCTATGTAAAGGCACTCCGTTAGGCCGTCAGTGCTCCCGATACTAGTCTTCTAGACCCGGACAGCACAACATGGCTGCTGCTGACCAGAGAAACGATTCTGCCCTCCTGCTGTTGAGCCGAGCTCGAGCAGGGGAAGGCAGAACAATAGGAATCCTGTCACAGGGAGGCGTGCCCACCTCACAGACCAGGTTTAGTGTATTGGGGCCGGGTGGGAGCGCTTGCCAGCACCACTCAGTCTGCTTGAAGGGCACATTTGGTGCCCTCCTTGCATAGGCAGTATCCCCCCACTGTCCTACCCCTCCCCTGGGAGGGAACCCTGAATTGTCCCAACCCTTTCCTTAGGGTACTTAAGGGCTTACCTGAGGGTGGGTCCCTAGATTTGTCATGGGACACGATTCAATTCAGACACCTCTTCAGCTTCCACCCTCTGGGCACTCTGGACTTCGCTCTGGGCATCAAGGCTGCAACCGGGAAGACTCCTGCTGCTCCTGATCTCTTTGCCCAGTTCATCTGCTGCAATGTCCATGCCTGTGCTCCAAACAGGAAACCTTCCAAGGCCTGTGGGCATCCAAGACATCTGAAGGAATCTCCCTTGAAGTGAAGGAGTCACTTCCCTGCATTTGCAGGCACCGAAAACTAATCTGACCGGTCTGCTGATCCTGGGCTCCCACAGACTCCAAAAGGCTCAGCAACACTGGTGGTGGTTCTTCACATCCCTCAAGGCCTGCCCTGTCCTCTCACCAAGTTTGAGGCCATTATCCCTCGTCGGAGCCGCAGGAACCGAACCCCTGTACACTGCGTTGACTTGCCGTTGCAAAGGCTTGTTGGCTTCCTTCCATCAAGATCTTCGGGCTCCAAGTAGCCCCAACCTCAAGCATCTCCAGTGACCAGAATCTTTGACCACACCGCATCGCTTCCACCGTGGGCCTGCTTCTTTGGTGAGCTGCTCGAGGTCCTCATGCGACTCCAGTACCTCCGGCCTGTGGGTCCTGTTGAGGGTCTCCTTTGAATTATTTGGGCTCTCCTGATTGCTCAGGGTTTGCCCTGACTCCCCTGCTTGTGGTGAGTCACCTGGACCTTGCTGGTCCTGACACTGTACATTCTTTGCTTTCCACGTTGGTTGCAGTTGCCAAGGCTTGTTGGTGCTCCAGACGGACACCGACCCCACAACTCTCTACATCCGATGTGGGACAGCTCGTGATTGGCACCTGGTCCTCACAGCTCCAGCTCCAAGGTAACCATCATCCCTTCTGCAACACCCGACTTTGGTGGGCACTCGTCTTCCATTCCCCCGATCACTCTCGAGTGGCCTAGACTCTGTCCCCTCTGCTTGCAGGTTCCTCTCATCTTGAATCCACCTTTGGATTCCACCGGACACTTTCACCTTATCTAGCAGCTGCATCTTCGTGAAGTCTCCCATTGAGTTTGATGACGGTTTCCCAACGCCACTTCACACCTATGCACCCGGCTTCCCTGGTGCAGGTATCCTGGTTTATAAGGTATCCACGGGTGGGGTGGCTCTCTTCTCTTGTCTTCCATGGGGTTTCTTCAGGGTCCATGGGGAATGGTCCTCTTTCTTTAAAATTGCAACTGCAACTTACACATTGATTTGTACAGAGAACGCGGTCGTGTTCCTACACTGCACATGACCTCTGTGGGGCTCCTACGTACTCACTTTGGGTGGTTCCTTGGGTCCCCGGCACTTCTACGTCCTCTGAGTATTGTCTTGAATCAAGTTGTGGTTTGCATACCACTATTTTAGTATATGGTTTGGTCTCCCCCTGGGGACCACTGTGTATTCCGTGCTTCTTACCTGTGGTTCAGAAATTGTATACATCAAAATTCATACAGCTTGTTTAGAGTCTTTTTTGGTTAAAGCCAAGGAGTTCGAAATAAGGTTTTTTTCTAATAAGCATTTTTTGAGTTGTTGAAAAATGGGTCATAAAGTTAGAATCTTATCGTGGAATGTAAATGGTATGGTTAGCAGATGCAAGTGTGGTGCATTGATGAGCTGGCTTCTTTTTCTCTTGAAATATTATTTTTACAAGTGACTCATCTCAAGGTTAATTTGCCGAAGGTCTATATACCAATGCAATTTTCGCATGCTTTATTTGGCTCAGCTGGCCTTGCAGCAAGAGGATTTGCGATTTATCTAGGCAGAGGGTTGGACTGGGGCCATAGCGATATAATAAAGGATCCACAATGGCATTGGCTGTGGGTAAAAATTATCCTCAAAGTGCCACCTCTTAATTAAGTAAACTATTATGTTCCTGTGATGGATGGGCCCGAACCATTGCATCAGATATACAAGGTTGCATTGGGGGCAGTTGGGCCGATTATTTTGGAGGGAATTTTAATTACATCCAGGAGCTTGCCAATGATACCTCCAATAAAACAAAAAAACAATTAAAACCCTAAACTAAAAAGTTCATTGATACCCTTAAGTGGGATTTCCACTTAATAGATCCATGGAGGTCATACCATCCTGGTTTTTAACAATTCACCTGCTTTTCAGGTCGGTATCATACTGCCTCTCGTATTGATTTGTTTTTACTTTCTCTATCAGTTACAATGGTGGGGTCTGATATTTTAGCCAATTCTTTTTCTGGTCATTCACTTATTTCAGTTATTAAAGAGGTTGAGGCAACTCGGAATGATAGGCTCGGGTGGCAGCTGGACCGCTCATTTTTATTGGATCAGCAGTGGGTCTTCGATATGAGAAAATTCATACAGGAATTTTTACAACAAAATAAGAGTACAGCATCCTGGTTTTCCATTTGGGAAGCTTTCAAGGCGTCAGCTAGGGGGAGAATTATTGCCTATTAGGCAAATCAACATAGGGAGCACCGACAAAAAATAGCTCAGCTGCAATGTGTTGTAGATCTTGCATCACAAATAAGTAGACATTCATCGGCTTCTGTACAGGCCAAGCAAAATTTGAGGGATTTTATTTTGTGACACAAGAAATTCCTAGCTCAAGGGCCTTTCATCAGCAATTATATTAAAAAAGCCAACAGATTGGGAGGATTTTGCTTGGTCAGCCCGGGTAAAACAAGAGGCTGCGTTTGTTAGGAAA
Organism: Calotriton arnoldi; assembly: GCA_963921515.1. Classification (NCBI taxonomy): domain Eukaryota; kingdom Metazoa; phylum Chordata; class Amphibia; order Caudata; family Salamandridae; genus Calotriton; species Calotriton arnoldi. The sequence continues at coordinate 743,242 of CAWUFW010006478.1, forward strand.
TTGAAAAATCCTGCTTCTGATAAGGATCAAGTTTTATGTGGTATAAGCTTGTATATGAAACCAGCTATTCTATTTCTCACTCAAGTATAGCTCAATATTTTCAGGCTATTAAAATACCATCTCTGGGAGAAAACCAGGCTGACCAATTTATAACCGCTTTTTCACTTAAAGGGGTAAAAGACGCATTAGCGCGGATGCCTAATGGCATGGCCTGCGGTAATGATAGCTTTCCAGCTGAACTTTACAAAACTTTCACTGTTGAATTATTGCCTTTCTTGATTGAATTATTCAATTATATTATACATGGGGGAAAAGTGTCATCCTATTTTAAGGAATCAACTATAGTCAGTTTTTTAAAAAAGGGCAAGGATCCTGAAGATGTAAATTCATGCAGGCCTATTAGTTTGCTCAACACTGATTATAAGCTTTTCATGAAACTATGGGAAATACATATCACTCTGCTTGCCCAGGGTTTAATACACAGGGATCCGACAGGATTTGTGGCAGTTCGGCTGATGGCTGCAAATACAGCCTTTTTGCAATTAATTTCTTCTCATTTAACCAGACAAAGACTGTAGTTATTATGGTAGATGCGGAGACAGCCTTTGATCTGGTTAACTGGGATACGTTATTCTTTGGTCTGGAAAGATTTGGATTTCCTTTGCACTTCATTAGAATGTTATCAAAGTCTATCAAGGGGCTCCCATCTAACAGGCACTGTGGCAATAAATAGGGGGACCCTTCAGGGGTGCTCCCTCTCGCGTATTTTATTTACATTTTTTATAGAACCTCTTGCAATCAGGATTAGGGCTTCCCATGCAATCGAAGCCCCTCTCTCAGGTATGACAAAGCTAAAAATGTTCATGGACAATGCTATTCTTTATTTGAAACCAGAAAAGGATAATATTTTGCAGGTCTTAGAGGAATTTGATCGTTTTAAGGTTATTGGGGGATATAAGATCAAACCAATAAAAACAGAAGTTTTGCTCTTTAATTCTTCTTCTTACATCCATAAGCCCGAGACCAGTTGCTGATTCGTTATTTAGGGGTTTAAATCACCCAAGAATATTCCAAGCTTTTTCAGTTAAATTATCTTCCAATGTTTTATAAAATTAAGGGGCAGCTTGATAGATGGACTTTGCTTCCTTTGACCTTGGTTGGCAGAGTAGCTCTTATAAAGATGTCTGTTCTTCCGCTGTTGCTGTTCCTATTTTCCAATGTCCCCATTAAAGTGAGCAGCAGCTACTTTGCTGATTTGGAGGTTCTTTTTATGTGGTTCATCTGGAACAACAAAGAGCCCAGGGTTAAATATTCTGTCCTACAGTTGAGTACCTTACAAGGTGGGTTGGCTTTTCCTGATTTTCAGAGTTATTATCAGGCAGCCCTTTTAGATTTGTGCGCAAGGCTTCTGGATGGCAGAGATATGATTGATTCCATTTTTCTTGATAAAATGATGCCGGATGTCGGCACGCAACTGACAGTTTTTTATTAAGGTTCTGAAATTTCCCCAAAAAATAGATATAAGGTTTTATTAGATTAAAGTATTAGGCTCTTGAGTATATACCGTTCTCATAATGTTTCCTCAGGCTGGATGTTTCTTACTCTTCAGGAATTAGGGCATCTGGATTTAACCTTCTCCCCAGCTGAAGTTAGTTTTAGGGGCCATTCTGGGTTCAGAGAGTTGGGGCATTTTCTTCTTCAAGGTAGATGGATGACATGGCTAGAGATTGTTGCTGGGTGTGGTGAAAGCGGGCCGTGACTTTTTCTGGGTTATAATCATATTCTTTCTTTTTCAATGGCTCAACACTTCGGTCCTAGTTCAGTTATCCATTCTGTACTTCGAGCCTTAGGTCTAGGGTGATTGGGATAGGGAATTGGTATCGGTTAATAAGGAATTTAGAGGGGCAATCCAATATTATTAACAATATTTTAGATAAAATCCGTGTAACAACACATTGCCATTTTTCAGGGGGAGATTGGCAGACCATATCACTTTTAGGACAAAAGTCGTTGAGAGCGGCAAACTTTAAGAGGATGTCATTTCTTTCTCATTGGATGGCATATTATATTCCCACAGCCTTGAATAGAAAGTTCCCGGCACTGGACAATTATTTTTGTTGTAAGCACCAGGGCAAAGAGGTTTGGCTACACATTTTTATTCCTGCACTATGTTAATGCCCTTCTGGACTCGGTTGTCTATGGCTTTAAGTTCTGCCATGGGGATAACTAATGATTTGGATCCTGCCTTGGTATGCTTTGGTTTTTTTCAAAATGGGCAATCTTCGAACTTAGCAAAATCAGGTCAGATGGTCTGCCAATTGTTTTTATTATAGCTCGTTCTATGATTTTGCAAATGTGGCGAACCTGTAAGGTTCCTGTCTATCAAGAATGGCTGTATAAAATGGTCAGAACAAAGCAATTTGAGGAATCCTATGCAAAGAGGGTTGGGGGCTTAAAGCAATTTTATGCCTCTTGGCATTATTTCGATTTGATTGAAAACCAGGGCTTGGGGGTCCAGCATACTTTGGGATCTCCTTAAGGTGAATTTTGTGTTATGTCGTTAGGAAAAGGCCCATATCAGTTTTTTATTACATTACAGGCCGAAGGATCAACTCAATCTATTGAGATGGAAAATATTATTACTGGATTACATACTTTATAGTTGAAGTTACTTTTTGGCCACTGTTTGGTTTTGCTCACGCACTACATTATATCTATAAGGAACTATAGGTAATGAATATTATGTAATTTTTTATGTCCTTGATGGCAGGGCCACAGTTCTTATTTATTATGCTATGGCCTGAGCTGTTGAACTAATCCAGGGTGACTGAAAACATAATTGTTGGCTTGTTGTATTGTATTATTGAAGTGTTTTTTTCATTTTTCTTTTGCAGTGATAGTTTCACCTTGACACTATTTTGTTTTTGCATTAAACACTTTATTATATTTGCAAGGAATTGTTATAATGAATATTATTCAACTTTATCTGCACTTTAGAAACTCTGTCTATGCACTTTAGTATGTTTGAAGGAACAGCAGTAATGAATATTTTTAAAACATTCGTTTTTTTTATTGCATTTTTCGGAAACCTTACTAATAAAATGTTGCTCTTTCGATATCCTGCATTTATTAATGTGTTCAAAATGTCGTTTTAGATATCCTGTATTTATTAATGGTTCAAAATGCCTTTTTCTGAATGCTATTCTTCTTTGTTGGTTTATATTAGCTATGCTTACCCTAATTCTGTGATTTGTAATTATTATTGTTGACGAGTCTAGTATTTCTGTTTTTAAATTTCTGCTCGTTAAAAATAAATAATAAAATAAAAGCAGCTGGTAGTGCCTGGCCCTGAGAATGCCCCTGTCACTGTTGATGCATCAAACCCTCAAACCAGTATATTTTCTTCCTTGCTTCTTTCTCGCTTCTCTAAAATCTTGCCCATTCCCATGTCACTAGTTGATAATCCCTTTTTCTCTCTCTTCTCTCCCTACATTCTGTTTCCCTCTATATCCTTTGTTTTGTACATGAGCTCTACCATTCTGCTTTCTATTTATTTCACAAACTTATTTTATGAGATTACCACATCCCTCACCATTCGAAACATCAACTCAAGTATGATCTTGAATGGCAGTGTGCATCAATTATTATTTTTTCCAGTTCACGTTGCAAAAATACAGAAAAATGACGGGCAGTAAGGGTGTCCAGCACTATAAAGAACTAATATAGCTTCAGAGGAAATGGAATGGAAACCGTTGAGGAGGAAGTGGACAAAGAACGGAAGTAGGCTTCAAATGAACCATGTATTGCTTGTCAAATAATATGAGGGCTGATTGCTGAGCAGGTGAGGAAGGACCTAAATTCAACTGGACACCCTCTATTTCATGAACATGTGGGCCTGTCTCAGATGCCTGATGGGCAGTTATACCAAAGAGACCATGCACAGTGGAAGTAACATACAAGTGTGTTTAATTAGCTGGTTTTGAAGACAGGAGGTCAAAGAAAGGAGTGATAAACTGATAACTGTTTGGAGGACAATCCACATTTCATAGGACTTCCTAAATGTGGTGCAGGACCTCTCTTTAAGGCACCGGCATTCCTCAAGGGGTCTCTGTTCTCTGTCCCAGGGGCTCTACATTTCTAAACAAGCTTCAAAGCTTAGAGCAGCCAGCACCAGCACCCTTTGTTCAGTCCTACCAGCCAAGCACAAATGTTCCTCTCTATTAATTATGCACCCTGTATGCAAGTGTGCACTCTGTGACTTTGCTTATGCTCTTTTATATTTGCAACAATGGGCAATTTTAGGGAAATGGATTATAGCTTCAAAATGATTTGTAGGCAGCAACGTGGCATTCACAAGAGGTGTGAGATTATATATGGGATTATGTACCACTGGACGTATACTGTAAGGATACTGCAAGCCACCGAGGAGTTCCCTGACCATGTAGAGGAAAGAGGCCGCAGGGCGACTCCCTATATAAGGTTAACTTCAAATCTATAACACACTGGTGTGATTACCTGCGTCCATTCCTTTGCAAAGGGTAATGCAATAACCCAGATACGCTTCATTGCAGCTCATATAAATACTGCCCTTTTGCAGTGCTTCTGTTTATTGATCAACGAATGGTTCCCGCCTACAAACAATGTATTTCTTCATTGACCACAGTTCTAAATCGGCTTGACAAAGTACATGAAGTCAAAAGATACTGTCCGGAGAACAGTAAAGATCATTTTAAACAAGATTAACCCGTAAAAAGATCATTCATAAACAGATTCCACGGATTAACGCAAAATGGCATTAGACAAATGTATATTCCACTTTTCATTATCTAGGTGCATGCGTTGTTAACTCTTGTGAGTAGTAAGTAAGATGCAGCAGAAGAAGGTCTTTCCCTTTCATCTCGAGAATGCGCCAATGTTGTGAGGCGGGACCCACTGGTGCAAAGCACTGGAAGGCAGCAAAGATTCAGCAAGAGGAGGCTGTCACAGCTTCCATTGCACGTGAGCTAGCTGGTTTCATGGGGGGAGCTGAGGGTGGTCTCGTGAACTGATTCATGCCCCCTTCCACACTGCCACGTTATGTCACTAAGACCAGGGGAAGGTGCTCGTTCTTTAAAACCTTCACAAAGATCAATGAAAAACTTTGTATCTTTATGTAGTTTGCAAAACCTTTTGTTTCGAGACATACGCATGAAAATTGTGACTTGTACAATAAAGTTATGTCGATTATGTGTTTCGTGAATCGTTCTGTAGAAGATAGTTATACCTTACGGAAGCCATGTTGCATTCTACTGCACAATGTCACTGTGAGTGAATGCACTCCACAAAAAAGTGCAAATTAAAATTCTGCTTTCATTTTTCAACACTGAAATATGACTGAAAAAAACAAGTGTAGCATCTTTGGCTAGGCATGGGTGTGATTTATTAGATGGAGGGAAAAAACGTTGTGTTGTCATTAATCCTTTGGCTTTAATGAAGGGTAAAATTCAGGAAAGTCACAAAACTGTGCTGGTTAAGCAAGAACTCTTCGTATTCATCTAATTGAGTTCACTGCTCCTGAAAAAGGAGCACATTGCAAGTTCTGATACCAATAGGCAATGACTGTAATTAGATTGTTCAAGTTCTATTTGCTTGCATGAACAGGCTGCTGATTCCATAATGTAAAAAAGAGAATCTCTGAGGAGTGGTTTGGGGCTGTCATGATCTCAATGCATTATCATGCTTACAGACGTATTAGATAGATAGAAGGAAATTAACCTGAGACCAGGCCTCACATTGGATGAAATACACAGTATTTTTCAGGAAGTATGTCATAGCTGGTGTTAGAAATGGTTGGCTAGGGCATGCGCCTAAGCCAGGCAGAAACCACCACTCTAGTCAGGGCAAGGGAGTTACACACTGAAGATAACCCCTGCTCACCCCTTTAGTAGCTTGGCACGAGCAGTCAGGCTTATCCCAGAGGCAATGTGTAAAGCATTTGCGCAACACTCACACACAGCAGCAACACACTAGGCACACTACAAAAGAAACTCCACATAAGGTTATATAAAAATAGCCTTTGTATTATCCAAAACACATTAGAATCAATAATCACACAATATACACTGTGCCAACTGGCACTAGGCAATATTTACAAGGGATTATGTACACATGACAGGGCCAATTGGGCCACTGTCAGAACCTTTAGAAAGCACTAGTAGCACATATAAAACACAACCAGTAACTACTGGTGAAATACTGTACTTAGCATCACCTTAGGCATAAAACATCATACACATAACATTTGCCTTAGGCCTCACATTAGCATAAACACCTTATGCAAAAACATCAGAAGCATAAACACATTATGCATAGATACCATGGGCATAAATCACATTAGGGCCTTGCGCCCTATCACCACCATAAAGCTGAACCCAGGCAAACTGGCCTTCCTTTGGGGCTCAAATGCCCTCTGTCCGAAATGTCAGGGCTTGTAACTGGGGCCTTCCACTGGCCCCTGTGCTGCCAATGCAGCCAAAGCAAAGTGTGCAATGCGCTGGGGCAGAGGAGCGTATCTCACTCCTTCCTCATGCAGAAATCAGAAATGCCCCCGCAGTTGCCCGCGCTCTCGCGGTGCAGCTGGGGAAGCCAAAACATGAGCTGGCACTACCGTGCCTCTGGAGCCCCCCTCTGGGACTCCTATACACACAATTGCTCCCAAAGGAAATCAGCACAGGCACTTAATAGTGCCTCAGGGAGCTCCGTTCACTGTGCTCCTCAAGGTGCGCTTCCTCGGCACCAACCATGCGTGGGGAGCCCCGTTCACCGGGCTCCTCCTGGGGCCAGCACTCAGCACCGACAGTGCCCCGTAGGCTCCCCACTCCTCAACATTGGCACATGGAGCCCTGGAGGCTCCGGACAACCCCTCCTGCACAGCCTCACTCACCGGGACTCTTCCAGGGCTGCTCCGGGGCACCGCAATGCTCTTGGTCGCCCCATTCACCGGGGCTTCTCCTGCGCAGGTCCCAGGCACCGACAATGTGCCTCGGCGGGCCTGCGCTACCGGGACCTCTCCAGACCGGCTCCGGTCTTCCTCCTGCTTCCACTGCCCGATCTCCGCAGGCCTTCCTCCCCTTCTGCCGGGTGGGGGAAGGCAGCAAATGGAGCCCGCGAGGCTCCGTCGCCTCTCGCTCCTCTTTTGGGGTTCCGGGCTTCCTCCGGCACCGTCCAGTGCGGGGTGGGCTCCCGCCTGGATTCTCCTTCCGGTTTGAGGGAGTCAGGCCACGCCCCCAACCAGGCACGGCCGCCTGACTGCCTCTGGGCCGATCTCGGCGGTGCGGCGGCGGCTCCTGGCAAATGCGGGGTGGGCTCCCGCTTTTAAATAAGGATACATGCAGGGTGGGCTCCCGCCATTAACCACACAAATGCGGGGTGGGCACCCGCTCCATAAGTAAAGGCACCAGCATGCGGGGTGGGCTCACGCTTCTCTTCCCACGTCGGGATTCCCTCTGACAATGCCGCAGCTCAGCGCTGCAGGCCACCCACGCTCCTGCAAAAGTAAATAGAGCGCCCAGGAGGCGCTAAGGCCCCCACAGTTCCAGGGCAAAGGCTGGGCCCAGGCAGGCCAGCACACAGGGCCCTCCAGCAGGGAGGCAGTCCCTCGTGGTGGTTCCTCCTGGGGCCCAGCAGCAACAGGTCGCAAGGAAGCACAAAAAGCACCACATTTTCATGGGGTCACAGCCCCAATATTTATACACCACTTTCTTTGTCTGCCCTTGGCACAGAGCTTGGGGGAACCAGCCTGAACTGGTTCTGGGGGGTTTTGGAGCACTCTGTTTACAGGGCTCCTCTTCCCCATTGTCAGGTGGGGGCTCGGTCATCAGACCACCACAGGGGGGCGGAGCCAGCATTCACCCAGGCAGGCACAGACCTATTCAGGGTCAGGGGACTACTCCTCCCACTACTCCAAATGCAGCTCTCCCATTCAGCCTAGCGCTGACTCACCCTGCCCTCCCTGGAGCCACACACACCTCACCAGCCCCTGTCACTCCAGAGCCAGAAATGCAATACACATCAGGCAGGCAGACACATAGCACACAGAAATGCCAACTTCTAAAAGTGGCATTTCTAAAATAGTGATAATAAATCTGCGCACACCATTGCGCAGCATTTATTATTACTATTCCAACCATACCAAACTTGACCACGCTGCTCCTCTCATATCAGGAATTACCACTGAAACACTTATCAGGGAATCCCCCATGCAATCCTATGAGAGGGCAGCCTCACAGCAGTGAGAAACCAAAATGGCTGTTTATCACTACCAGGACATGTCATTCACTTAAGGTACATGTCCTACCTTTTACCTACAATGCACCCTGCCCATAGGGCTAGCTAGGGCCTACCTTAGGGGTGACTGACATGTAGTAAAAGGGTGGTCACGGACGTGGAACACACTTTAGGTGCCATGTCACAGCGGCAGTAACACTGTGCGCACAGGCCCTGCAATGGTAGATACCTGAGACAGGTTTGAAGGGCTACTTTGGTGGGCGGCGCAATCAGCGCTGCAAGCCCACCAGTAGCATTTAATTTTCCGGCCCTGGGTATCTGAGATACCACTTTACAAGGGACTGACAGGTAAATTAAATATGCCAAACAGGTGTAGACCAATCTTACCATGTTTACCACAGAGAGCACACGCACTTTACACTGGACAGCAGTGCTAAAGTGCCCTGAGTCCTCAAACCACCAACACCATGTCAGAAAAAAGGCTAGGAGGAAGGCAAAAAGTTCAGGGATGACCCTGCAAAAAGGGCCAAGTCCAACAGCTGGGAACAGGGCTAGGCCACCTGGAGAGGGGTGGGTGCTGAGTCTGGCATCTTGCTATGCCCTGAGGACAACCACTGATGCACACGGCCTAAGGTCATATGCAGCAGGCATTGACTGCCCCCAGTAGGTTAAGTGCACAGATTTTTGGGCTGTGGCATATAATCAATAACCCACAAATTACTGAAAAAATTCAAAGGTTAAAGTGGAATTTTGGTTGGTTTTGTTATGCTTAAATAAAACCTCAGAAATTCAAGTATAAAACCACTTGTAAAGTGTATTTACAGGACCCACATATAGGACTACATTGTATGCCTATAGAGAACACCACTGTTCTCTAGCAGATTTACAGAAGATGAAAAAGACTGAAATATGAGGGCCAGCATTTCAGGCTGTACCATCTCTGCCTCTCCTACAATCTTCGGAAGGAAGCATAAAAATAGTCTTTCCCTGGAAAGCGTAGCTATGTGGGGAATTTAAACAGACACATGGGGCAGGGCTAGCCAGGCTCCTTGGAGGACACTACTTCTTGGAGCTCTGGACAGGTGCTGGTGCTGGTGGCAGCAGATGGATGAGAAAGAGTCAAGCAAGGTCCAGCAGTGTAACACAAAATGATGTCCCCCCACAAAATGTAATGAGGGGCTCCTTAGTCTCCCATATCTCACATATACACATCTGTGTCTGCTGTATTGGACTGATGGTACTTCTTATTAGCATACACCATATGCCTACATGGACTCAAGGTGATCTCCTTTCTTAAATTGATTTTTGTCTTTGTTCTTCCAATGTGACTCCCAACCCAAAATCAAAAAGTTACAACCCATCTATCAGGAAATACCTTCTAATGTTCCTTTACAGCATCGTTCTAAAAGGAACCTTTTCTAAGGGATAGTCTTTATGAGTAATTCTATATAGTTTTACACATCTAAATCTGCATAAGGCCATAACAACGACTTGATAAGAACATCCCTAACACTTGTATTACACAAAAGACATCTGTAGGTACACCGTTTCTAGAGCAATCATTGTTGCTAAATTTTATTATGAAAAAAGTCAATTTGTGGTCTTGGTAAATGTCTAAAGATCATAGGAAATCTATAATTTAGCTGCCAAAATTGTTGCAAATGTCCCAACCAAACAAAACCTTAATTAACCTAACAACACATAGGGCCTAATTACGGTTGCGATCTGACCGCCAACTACTGATGCGGTCCGACCGACGCATTACGATGCATGCAGTCGGATGAAGCAGTCAGAGGGACCGACCGATGCTTTCTGATGGGCTCAAGGAGCCTGTTGGTCAGTCAGAAGCTCACCATAATCCCTTAAGGACGACATTTCCACCATCAGGATTATGATGTCGGTTTCCAACAGCAATTCCATGTTGGCCTTTCCGACATGGGAAGGCTGTCAGAAAGTGACATTGGGGACCCCTAGCAGGGTCCCTGTCCCTCTGCATTTGAGCCTGGGAGGCACCTATGGTACCCTCTAAACATCCCTGCACTGTGTGGCAGGTACCGTGAGGTGTCTGCCAAACAGTTCAGGGATGTTCACAAACTTCCATTTTTCATTGGGAGCTTGAGCTAGGGGTGTTTTCAGCCCGCCGCACAAGCTCCCATTGACAAATGGAAGTTTCCAACTGCACTATGTGCGGTCGCATCCTAATTGGGGTGTCAGAACAGCCAATGGTCGGGCGGTTCCTTCCCCGCAACGGTGCCAGTTGGACGCAAGTCCGACCGACATCGTAATTAGGCCCATAATATTTACACACCTTGTGGCACAAGGCTGTGCACGTGGAAACGTAAGTAATATTTTAAAAAAGATTCAAAGATTTCACATCTATCACCCTGCAAGAAGCCTAACCTCTGATTCAGAGTTTTGCCAAGGAAATTTAGAGTGTTTCAGCAGGAATCCATCTATTCTCACAGAGTTCACGAACAAGACACCAATGTAGATCCAGACGTTGTATGACCAGATCCTATTCCGAAAGATTTTCAAGTATTTTGGGCAAGAAGTACTAAAGGGGTTTACACTTCCAAAGCCTGTGGTGAACAGTATACTAGGTATTGTAAATGCAAAACCACAGTTGCAATGTCCTAAATGTACTTTATGAGTCACAAATTGATTTGAGCCTTAAAATATACACATTGCGAATGCTTGCATTTCTTAAGGGAAATGGGACATGAAAAAGATTAGTTTCCTTTTCTTAGCAATAATGAATATCAATATGTATAAATGATTTGCAACTGCAATTGTGGTTTCAAAACTTGAGTTCGATAACAGCAACTGAAAGCTGACAGCGTCAGTGTCAGTTTTGTGAAAGTGGGGAATGGATATTGGGGAAAACACACAATGGTCCAGAGGACTGCTTTAAGCTCCCCTGACATCCTTTCCCATCATGCCATTTTTTTAAATTTTGATTGGAACCCCTGTCTTTTTAGGGTACATATGCTGCAATATCAGCACTTTGCTAATATGAATGCTTGAATGGCAGTCTGCTGCCTCTTGCAGGAGTCCATCACTGCATTTGTTTCCGTTTGGTAGAATTTGCAGAATGAACAGTGCCTCGTTATTAAGCATGAGAAAGGATTTCTGTGAATCCTACTCTATGGGAATGTGGTGCTTTGATGCATTAATACATTTGCTGTAGCACAAAATTATTTTTGAGTCATATCACAGATGCTGCACAAATAAGCGAACAAGGTGTAACCCATGACAGTATCTTCTCAACTGGTGAAGAAGTTCGTAAATCGCATCCAGATTTGAGAGCTCTATAAATACCCATTGAACTGCAATGCCAGTAGAATACTGTCTGATTCTCCCTAAGCTTTTTGCTCAATGACCTATACAGAATTGAATGCACCAATGTGCTCTTTGACAAATAAGTACACATTAGCTCGGTTTTAAGAGCCCTGAAAGAAGTTTCACTTTTGGTTTGACTTTTTCTTATTTTAGAAAATATATGTAATTTGCGGGGCGCCAGAGAGCCAGGAAGGTAGGTGACTGATTGAACGGCAGGCTCTTTCAGCCTGACATGATAAAATGCTGCTGCTGTCCCGAATACAATGACAGATCTGGATCCAGTGGTACACATTATCCCAGAATCAACTGCAGTCACTTTATTGGCAGGGATGGTCTGCTTTTGGGTGTTGTATCGGACCGTGATGCGGCCTACGTGACTCGGTGCTGCCTTGGCGGTCTGTCTCTCTCCTCTGACTATCAGCGGGGAAGTGACGCAGCAACCAATGTTGGCAAGAGGGCTGTTGGATCATGTGGACTGACGGGTACCTGGAAGCACACTGTGGCAGCATAGGATGAGTTCCATGACAGGTGAGCCCGACCTGTTTGTTGCGCCGTCTGAGGTGAGGTGCTGAAAGTGGCGGTCTACACTGGATCCCAGCCTATTGCTGTTCGTGGGTGCCCCTCCCCCCAACTGCGTCTTTTCGAGAGGAGCCTTGGTACCCATACTTGACCTGGGGTGGGGGTCAGTGCTTTCTGGTCCCTTATCCTAGTCCAGGGTATGAACGAGGTTCCTGGACCTGGGGGGATGGTCCATCTTTAACCCGGGTTGTGGCCTGTCAGACCCTCTGCCACTGTCGGGTTGGTGACCCCTGTCCCTCCCTTTTGTGTGGCACTTGGCCCCCAGGGTGGATACTGTGCGACCTGGACCAATGCAGAGATGGGTGCTACTTACAGACTTGAGGCACTGGTTTCCCTCTGCTGCTCTGGGGCTGTGGTGCTAGCTTGAGCATTCCAAGTCTGACACCGGGCTGGGTTATGGCCGGCCCAGATCTCTCTTGCCACTGAGTGGGGCTTGCTCCCTCCTGGGCTGTAGTGGCTTGGCTACAGTTGAGGCGCTTTCATTGATGGCTGAGTCAGCTGGATTTATGTGGGGTAGAGAGATTGCAAGATGACCTCTTCCTGTGTGGATGCTCGGGCATAGGAGTCACACCTGGATCTCCTGTTCTTTTTCCAGTTCTCATGAATCCTCCTGTAACAGCACAATTAACAGCTCTGAGTCACATTGTGAGCAGCTTGGTATGCGCATCATTTCTTGACTGGGCCTTAGTACTGGAGTCTTCTGCTTTAAGTAAGCACTATATCAAATATTGTTATAATGGTGGTATAGTAATATCAAGTTTCTCTGCTGTGGTGTATGATGGTTCAGTGCTAAAGAACACAGCTTCCTAGTCCTGCTATGCTGTTTGTGCATGGGAACAGCTGCGCCTGTGGCCATAATACAACGCTGGGACTAAACAGATTTGAGTATAGCTCTTAGTCTTCCTGTATAGCTGGGTTTTGATTGGTGGAGATTTCACAGACTATATCTATCCCCATGGGGGCAAAGGGTACCATGGGAAAAGTTGATCAAGGCAGGATAGATTGCATTTTGACAAAAAACAAGTGGCCACCCAGGTAGACAACCCCTAGCTGAGGATGGAGGATCCGGGCAGAGACATTGTTGATTTATTGAGAGAGATGAAAAACAGTCTCCAATCTGTTGATGGAAAAATAGACTCTCTGACATCTAGGATGAATCACATCCAGGAGTGTGTGGACCAGCAAGACACCATACTATCGCATGTGGAAATGAACATTTTTGAGCCTGCGGACTCGCATAAGCAAACTAATGACCCACTATATAAGATCAGATCTGACCTGAGTGAAGTAGAAGCCAAGAATGTAGACTTGGAGGGTTGATTCAGGCTGAACAATTTTCCCATTATGGGGCTTGTGGAGACGACCAATATTACAAACACGGAACTATTTGTGGAAGAGTTGCTAAGTTCTCTGTTCCGGCGTGAAGGCTTCTTTGTAGCCTTCATTATTGTAAGAGCATATTGTTCTCTGGCCCGTAAACTCTAACCAGGGCAGAACCGAAGACCAATAATAGTGAGAATCCTTAACTAAAGGGATAGTGATAAAATATTACGACTGAACAGAACTAACACTGATTTGCAGTTTGCTGTATCCTCCATCTCGTTTTATCCTTAATTCACCCCCAATGTGCAGAAAGACAGGTGCTGCTTCGTAGAAGCCAAAAAGGCCCTAGTGGCAAGGTCGATCAAATATTCCATTATCTCCCCACCTAAACTAAGAGTAGAGCAGAATGGGAAGATGTATTTCTTCACCCAACCATATGCTGTATTTGAATTTCTAAATCCTCACCTATAGGCATAAAGAAAAACCCAGATCGGGTCCTGGAAGCCCTGCTTCATCTAATGGCAGTTGCACATGGGGTGCTTCCAATTTAAGTGATATTGATTGATGTATGTTCCAGATATGATTCCTGTGTCCAATATTTTGGCTTTTTATCTGAAGAAATGAATTGTTATGTACACGATATTCTATACTTTCATTGGGTGTGGTTCCTAGGTTCAACCTGGTATGGAGCCGTATTGTCGCCCTTAGTTTTTCATGGTGTCTTGGTCCTGTGGATTAGTATTATATATGAAACTTTCAACCTGACACAAGTATTTTACATCATCGGACTCCACTTGTAAGGTATTAGGTCATATAAGTTAAATGTCATAATACTTTGTCAATGTGAATTTATTAGAACTAAACGTGGTGCTACTCAGCAAAGCACTGACTGGCAAACATAGTCAGGTATGGGCTTTTCTGCACTGAGCTGGAGTGTGCTCCAGGGTGCCCCCAGTCGTAGGGCACACTCTCAATGTTGATTGAGGTTGTTGAAGTGGGAATGTTCCTTTTGTTATTAAGGGCACTAGCTGACAATTGAAGTTTGCATAGGTTGGGGACAGTGGAGGGGGTGTTTGTTAGAAGGAAACTATAGTTTTAGTTGTGGAAATGATTTTGTACTAATAGGTGAGTGTATGATAGCATGTTTGATGAAAGGATGAGTAGCAATGGCTAGGGTCCATCTATCCCTGGGCTCATTATGGTTCATTTTCCATGGTGTCTCCTGTTCCGGCCTTAGAGGCCATTACCAAGGCCAGTGTTCCAAACGCAAATGGGAGAGGATGTAGCCTTACGGCTAGAGCGGTCGACCTTGAAGCTGGGGAACCGTGTTCGAGTCTCGGCAATGACGCTCAACATCCTGTAATTCTGGGCAAATCACTTAATCTCTCCGTGCCTAACAAAAATGAATGTCTCCATCTGTAACAAAACTGGTGCTCATGTAAAGCGCTCTGATACCTGATATCTTCAGGTCAAGTTTGCGCTATATAAAACTCTAAAAACAAAAAAAACAAAAAGAATTGGCTTGCACCCTAGATGGATCCAGTGGGCCTCTTCCTTGACAGTTACTGATGTTGGATTATATTTGTGACCCTACTTTGAGAACATAGGAATATCTCCAGTATGAACAGGCATACCCCATGTCTAGTGAAATTGTGCCTCTCTCTGAGTATGCTTTCATAATCTATACTGATGGTTCGACCCAGCCTGCAGTAGGTATAAAGTACAAGTACTCACCTGCATGTGCTGCAGTTAAGGATGTGTTAGACGTGGCATCTTTTGGCGTGTTGCCCCTGAGTTTTTGCTTTCTGACCGCCCGGTTTTGACTCTGTTTTTGCTGGTTTAGTGTCTCTCCGCACTTTCTCACTGCTGATCAGTGTTAAAGTGCAAGTGCTCCTGTTGTAAAATGTTATTATGGATTGGTGTTTCCATGATTGGCATGTTTGATGTCCTTGTCAGTCCCTAGTAAAGTGCACTGAGTGTGCCAGGGACTGTAAATCAAATGCTGTTAGTGGGCTGCAGCACTGGATTGTGCCACCCACACAAGCAGCCTGTAAATGTAACTCTGACCTACCATTGCCGAGCCTGTGTGAAGTCTGGGACTGCCATGTTGACTTGGCAAGTGTACACACTTGGTAGGCCCTAACCTTCCCTTTTCTTACATGTCAGTCACCCCTAAGGTAGGCCCAAGGTACCCCTGTGGGCAGGGTGCAGTGTATGAGAAAGGTAGGACATGCCCTGGTGTGTGTGACATGTCCTGATACTAAATTACTGCCAATTTCGTTTTTCACTATTGCAAGGCTACCTGTTCCCATAGGACAGAATGGGGAGTTTGTTTATAACATATTATAGACATAACTGGCCCTAGGAACAAGGTAGAAAAATAAAGTTTAGTATGCCTGAAGTCAGAATCTAAAGATGCATCTTTTAGTGAAGGTGATTTTTACATTCTGTGTTTGAAAATACCACTTTTAGAAAGCAGGTATTTTCTTGCTCAGCCATCCAGTAGGCCTCTGCTGGGTTTGTGGATTGACTGTCTGGGTTTAGGATGACAGGGGCTGGGGAGGAGCAGTGGCTCCAGAGAGTCTAGGTGGGTCAGGAAAGGGCTGAATAGACCTGGGGTGCATTTAGAGTAGGGGGAGGAGATTTCCTTTCACCTGAATGTGCCTGGTCTGCCTCTGACAATGCCGTCTCCACCTCCTGCCAGGAAGCTACACCAGAGAGGACAGAACTGGTTCTGGCTGGGCACCGACACTCTCTGCCTGGGAGGACAAAGGATTTTAGGCTATTAAAAGTGGGGCCCAAACCCCTGAACTTTAGAACTCTTGGACCAAGAAGACTGCCAAGAAGAAGAGCTAGAGAAGCTGTGAGAAGGAACTAACACTTTGCTGAGTGCTTTGCTGTGTTGGCCTGCAGTGGCAGCTTCTGTCTTGGGCAGTGAAAGGACTGGACTGAACTTTCTACAACTTCCTTCTTTGAGTATCTCCAAGGGCTTCAGGTAGAGCTTGCCCCCTATTCAAGAAGTCTCAGGAACAGCAAAGACTGCAAGTTCTTCTGCCCTCAGCACTGGGGACTGTGTGTTTTGTGCAGCAACAGAAGAAAAAGCAACCCGACACCGTCTACGACGCAGCTGCCGGCTCCGTGTCCTGAAGGCACCACAGAGGGCACCACCGAACCGCGACCCTGGTCTCACCGACAACGCCATATGACGCCGCCACCGAGCCGCTGCTCGCACCGTGACCTGTGAGCATCGTACTCCGCACCGCCTCGCTTCACAACACCGCCTTGGTATCCCCAACAACACCGCTTCACCCCAACATCAACGCCGCTGCTTGCACCGTGGTTCGAGGGCACCGCTCATAAAGTTACATGACGCACCGCCCTCAGCCCGCACCGCAGCTTTGGCCTACCGACGCCGGCGCCATCGACTCCAGTTTGTCAGCTGACGACAGCGCTTCAGCAACGGCGACGACGCTGCTTGCACCGTGACCTGCCAGCACCGCGATGAGCACCGCATCACTTCGCACCGCGACCCTGGTCTCACCGATGATGCCATCTGACGCCTCCATCGAGCCGCTGCTCGCACCGCGACCTGAGGGCATTGCACGCCGCACCGCTGCACTTCGCACCACAGCACCCGACGCCCGCCAACGCCAGCGCTCCTGATTTCAACCGCGAGGAGTTCGATCTGCAACGCGTGTGACTTCGAGGGCCCGACAACTCCTGCACCGACCTCCGGAACTGACGCCTGCGGGCGCTGTGCTTTCGGAAGCTCAACAAGAGGTCGCCGACGCCCTGCATTTCTAAAGGTACTGTTTTGCGGGTCTCCCCGACACAGTAGCTGGCCCGCGATGCCGCGGTCAGCCAGAACTGTTTGGATTTGTTTGCTCACGACGCCGTGATAGCCCCAGACAGAGCTATCAACTTCAAGGAACTTTATTTCAAGGTTATTTTGACAACTGAAGATTTCTAAGTACTGTATTGTGGATTTTTATCGTTTTTGGTCTTGTCTTAAGCATCTAAAAATATTGGATATTTTTCTAAACTGGTATGGTGTCCTTTTGTAGTGCGTACACTGTATTACTGTTGGTTATATGCAAATGCTTTACACACTACCTCTAAGATAAGCCTGACTGCTCGTGCCAAGCTACCAAGGGGGTGAGCAGGGGTGAGCAGGGGTTATTTAAGGGGTAAAACTACCTTATCCTGACTAGTAGGAAGCGCCCCTTCTTGGACAAGGTGCAAACCATTGCCAACTAGAGACCCCTATTTCTAACAGGGGGTCATGAAAGATGCTGTATTTCAGGCACAAAAAACATATACAGAAACTTTAGGTGAACGTGCCACTCAGCTGGCTGAATTGAAAGCTCTGGTTCTGGCTTTGCAGAATTCAGATTCAGAATCTCTCACACTTCTAGTGTGTGATTCCTATTACTGAATCCAGGCCTTTAATGATAATTTACCTGATTGGTGCCTGAATGGATGCACGCTGAGTCATCCCAAAACCCTGCTGGCTATCATATGTAGGCAACCAACAGTTCAAATAGATGTCCTTTTCTCCATTACTACCAACAATCACAAATCCCCTGCCCCCACCTCTGCTGGAGAATATTGCTGGGTGAATACTTAGTGAATTAGAAATAGGCATGTTAGGAGACCTTTTCCCCAATGCAAAGTTCCTCAGCCTTTCTAATTTAGAGGGCAAGTGGGCGGATACACCTCTGGTTACATTCTTTTACTATCATTTAAAATTAGCTGTTAAGAGAGTATTTCCTGATGAACATAACTCTCCTCTGGAGTTCACTCTGCTTACTATATGCATACTTTGAGCTGAGATGTACAGATCCATCTTTTTCTTACACTGTGAGGTGAATAACATTATGTCAAAGCCTCCAATGCAGGCCACATTAGATTGGGAGGAGGAGTTGGGAGGACATCAATCAAATAAATCTTGGTTCTATTCCTGTGTCCATCTCAATAATACATCATTCAACAATAGGCACAAATTGATACAGTTTAATATTATACATCGTTTTCATTCACCGCACAACATATTGCTAGGTTCACCTTGAACGGTGTGGTTAACTGCAAAAAATATGGCAAAATTGAATTTTCTGCATGTTGTGTGGTCCTGTCCCATTATAGCTAAATACTAGTCAGAGGTATTTGAGTCATGATTGGGATGTTGCTTCCCCCCTTGCTCCATTGCTGGGAGCCACAGTGGAATTTCCTGCAACAGTTTGATGCTTTGCCACCATGGCCCTACTACTGGCTAAGAGGAAAGTTGCCACGACATGGATGCATGAGCGAGTCCCTTAATGCAAGCGATGAATTCGAGATATGGTTTATTGTAGAGCTCAGGTGGTGACATATGCTGCTGATCTACACCCAAAAGCTAGACTCAGAGACTTTTGGTACCTGCTCTGTGGTTTATTTGTCACAACAGAAGAGTATTGATGGCTAGTGTGAAGTTTGTAAGGAGCTACATGTTGTATCAAACAATGTTGTTGTTGATGACTGTATATGCCGACAATGTTATCCAGTGTTTTTCAAAAGATGAGCTAGAACTAAGTAAAGCCATATTTATATACTGATTACCGTACCTCTCAGGATAGTGAATCATGAATGATTCTATGCAATATAATTGCTATCTTTTATACTATGTTATAATTATGAAAAAACTTTTAATTAATAAAAAATACTGTGATATAAAGCGAATCAGGACTCCTTTCATTGATGAGGAGTAGCTGCTCCTCTTCACAAATGACTGAGTAATTTGGTCTTCAAATCCTTGCTGACAAGTTTAAGTGAGAGGTAGTTGCCCTCTCTGGGCAAGAGGTGTGCACTGTAAACAATCTGGGCAAGAGGTGTGCACTGTAAACAATCAGCTTTTCTCAGCAATTCTGTAGATCAAAACTTGTCAAGTGACAAAATATAATTGTGGGACTGTGTTCAGTGAAGGCACTTTCTGCCATGGTCACTGGGCAGTAAAGAGCAACAGTTAGGCAGTACATATTATCATAACACACGAAGAAACGATTCTCAGGCTCACTGAATTTGCAACTATAACACTAATTTATTTTTTACATCTCTGGCATATTATAGAAATTCTGCAGCATGGCCGTAATTGCTTAATCTGCACTGAAATGCTGGGGTGTGTTTTTTGCACCTTATTTTTCTGTGTTAATTTGTATAAGTATATTTTGTGCGACTTAAAACCTTTTAAATGGTTAGTATATGCAAACTATGCCTCCTTACTTTGTGTCATATTCCACTATAAGCTTCATTATTTGTATGACAAAGTGTGATTCTTTATAAACAACAGAAAAACTCTTAGCTCTAGAGTATGACTTTTTGGTTTTTGTATTTGTAAAAATGAGTTGAATAATTTTGGGAGTAATTTGCAACACACAGGTAGCCAGTCGATGGCCAATTTATTTCTGCTGTTCCATTTTGTAACAATTGTTCCTTATGCCTCCATCCACTCAGCTACATTTCCGGATACCTGGAAACATGTCACCATCATACCAATGCTCAAGAAAACATTCACCGACTCACCCACGCTTTCCAGGTACAGAACCATCTCCCTCCGACAATACCCAGCAAAGTCTGAGAGAATCTAATCAACCGAAACCTCTCTGACCACCGCAGCAAACACCAACTCCTTGATGCTACTCAGTCCAAATTCAGGTACAACCACAGAACCAAATTAGAACTTTTCACTTCCTCAGATAACATCTGCATGATCCTTGGCAGAGGAGACATGGCAGCCCTCATTCTCCTGGACCACTCTGCAGCATTTGACACAGTTTCACACCCCAGCCTCATCAGGCCCCTGCATGAGGTTAGCATCCAAGGACTCGCTGTCCGCTGAATCGCTCCTTCTTTACCGATAAATCACAAGATGTCAGCCTGGCACCTCACTCCTTGGAAGCCCACAAACTCATCTGCAGCTACTCTCAAGGTTGATCGCTCAGCCCTGCTCTCTTCAATGCATATATGATTCCTCTAGTCAACATCATCTGCACTCACAACATCAACTTCTGCTCTGACACAGACATGCTCTCCCTCTATGACAAGACCCCCAACACAAGAAACAAGTTTATCACCTGCACAATCAAAGTTGCTAACTGGATGAGAGCCAAGTGTCTCAAGCTCAACACCGACACAACTGAAGTAGTTATCTTCTGGAAGAACAACTCACTGTGGGACTCCAACTGGCCGAACTTACCCCCACCCTGTGAAACGACACCAGGTACCTCAGAATAATAATCAAAAGAAAACTGGACATGACCGCAAAAGTCAACACTGTCACCTCATCCTGCTTCCACACCCTGAAGATTCCCAGGAAGAACTTTAAATGGCTCCCAAGCAGCACTGAAAAAAACTGTCACTCACGCCCTACTCGCCAGCAAGTTGGTCTGTGGGAATGCCCTCCTTGCCAGGATCACAAAGCAACTCACAAGAAGATTACAAACCATCCAGAACTCGACAGCCAGACTCATCCTCAACCTCTAACACAGAACTCACATCCCACCACACCGCAGGGACCTACACTGGCTACCAAGCACAAATGTGCTTAATTCAAAATCCTCACACACTCATTCAAGGCAGTACACAACTCATGCCCCTCCTACCTACCTGAACAGCTGCATCTCCTTCCACCAACCACTCAGACACCTCCGATCCACAGGACTCGTATTCACATGCATCCCACACATACACCGAAGCAGAACAGGAGGACGGTTGTTCTCTTACATCACTGATCAATGATCTCCTACTCGTAAATCAGAGCCTCCTTCTCTCGTCTTGAAATCGATAAGAAGCTGAAGATCAGGCTTTTCAATTAGCCAAACTACCATAGACAAGGCTAGGCTTACACACCTACTCAACACTAGTATACCCTCCCGGATGATAGTGCACTTTACAAATATGCATTACATGACATAACATTGTGACACAGTTGAATGAGGATTTATCTGATGAAGAAGCCATAGTTTGATAAATTATAACCATTTTTCAAAACAACTGAGTGCATAAAATTGGCTATTTCAAATTAGCGCTACACAATACATCACAGATAAAAAATAAAATGGTGTTACCGGCCACTATTGTTATCATGAAATGATTTGCAATTGAAAAATGAACTTGTGCCACAGAAGAGATACTTAAGTTTGCACCTTCCCCCAGTCCATGAAATGTTCTAACCTCAGTGTGAAATAAGGAAAGTAGTCTATATTTTGCATTCCTTTTTGCTTGAATAAGACACTAAAAGGTCATTATTTACCCACTTAGGGGATATTTGTTAATGGGAGGTATATGGGATCTCAAACGAGATGTTTGGGCCTCCTTACAGAACACATTTGAATGTATCACCTATTGTCAACAAATGTAAGCTTTCTGATGTCAAAGAATATTGAATTATATGTTAAAATACAGAAAAGGAGGCACCCAAAAACAACTGAAAGCTCAATTTCCAGATTTCGTTTTGTCTTGCAGCAACAATATTTTATGTGGAATTTAGGGGTATCTTTACAACCCCAGCCTCTTTTTTTGACGTTTCGGCAGTGCACAGTTCAGACTCATGTCTATGAGGCCACGGAAAGCCAACCCTCATGGCTTTTCATTGCCTCGTAGATATGATGTAAGGCAATGCAGTACAAGTCACTATATTGCCTCACACTGCATTGGGTAGGCTTGCCATGGGCATTGCGGTGGGTGTTTCCACTCAACACCCATGGTTTTTGACACATTCCCAGATTTACAACATAGCGTACATCTGGGAATGCGTTAAAACCCATGCAACTTGCCAGGGCAGGCGCAACAGTTGTTTTTGTGAAGGAAGGTGTCTCTCCCTGCACAAATGCAACCCTATTTTAATGCAGCCAACCTTGCACCTTGGCGTGAGGGTGTCTGTATTGGCACAAGGCTGCCTAAACGGCACCAGCGCATTGGAGAGGACAGGGATACCTCGTATTGCCGTAAATACCACACATCCCTGCACTTTCCTTAAGGCGCTGTGCTGTAAGTTGGTTTGCAGCACTGCATAACATAATTTTCTTGTAAATGAGCCTCTCAGTGTCTAACCAGCCTGCTTCTTTTATTTTGGGAAAGGCACAGAAAACATCCCTTGATGGGTGTTTAGTGGACTAGTGCTAAACATTAAAATAAGACATATGCACACAGAACCTGAAATAGTAGCTTTAATTACCAATATTTGTAAGTACAAATAAATGGCCCATCACAACTGGAATTCTCACTGGAACAGTGAAAGCCAAAACACTGCTTCAAGGATTTTCAACATGCAGTTTGGTGCAATCTGTTTACTTTTCCTTGAGCTTCTTCTCCTGCCTCCTCCCTTCTTTCCTCTTTCCATGTGTGCACTTCTCTGGCTAGACAGTGATCGTTGACACTGCTGAATAAGATAAATGAGAGGGAATGGACCAGGAGGAGAACAGAGGGGCATATTAGCAAGACTGGCGATAAAATGATCGCCGTTTTAGCTGACAGGAAACTGCCGCTAAAGCGGCGATAATGGGCTTGCTAATAAGCGTTATAGAATTCCAATAGAAGCCCAGGTTAGATGTCCTGCACATCTAACCTGGGCTTCTATTGGAATTCTATAACGCTTATTAGCAAGCCCATTATCGCCGTTTTAGCGGCAGTTTCCTGCCGCTAAAACGGCGATCATTTTATCGCCAGTCTTGCTAATATGCCCCAGAGTTGTACAGTGAACTCCGGAACTTACCACACCTTTCCTCTGTCCTCGTGACACAATTGTAAGCATTAATTTACACTCTCATAGTTTCAATTTAATAGAAAATCGAGTTATTTTTCTGAGACGTTTTGATGAAAAAAATGGATCCTATTTTAATTCCACAGAACCAATTAAATTTTAATTACACAGAACCAATTAATTTTTAATTACTGTTCTACATTTTGCGCTTTGCTAGCAGACACACTTACTTTGTTGCAAAGAGGTTATACTAGAGCACCATTGGGCATATAGAAATGGGCAAACTGAGTAAGAAAATCCTGACATGATGCTTCTCGGGCAATTTCTTTTTCATTATTTTTGCTTTCAACAATTATTTACTTTGGGAAGAAATGATCGTTCTATACAAATGACCCCTTGCTGATTTCGTAATATTGTCTAGTTTCCAGAAAACCTTTTGTTGCCGCCATTTTTAGAAAAAAATATGTTCTCTTGCATAGCGTTTCTTCCCATATTTCGCCCCTAAAACACATTTGTGCTATATTTTGGTTATTTTCTACGTTCCCTCAAGGAAAACCCACAAGCCCTGTATAACTTTAGAATCCTAAACATGTGTGAAACAAATTTGGGAAAAAACAAAGGTAATGACGGGTTAATGGCAAAGCCTCCAAACAGCTAAAAACATGGCTGAGTACTGGGATGGGGAAAGTAAGGTTCACTGTTTGAGAATTCAAAACAGACACGAAGCTCATAGATGCTTAATTGGGTCAGACAGCTACCACCATATTAGAGCCCATGCAAAACAATATCTAGACCCTTCCATTTGTAAATTATATTTCTACGGATTACGGTACGTTTGTCGTCATACATTTGGCATGAGTTACTGCCGACAAACAGAAATGCAGTCCACACATCTTTGTCATTGTTATTCAGGTGTCATGAGATGGGCGATTCACTGTATGATGCATTTTGCATGTTTTCTTCCCGGAAATGAAAGGTGATGTTATCAGTTGTGGTTTTATTTTCTCACAGGCAATGTTTCATCTGAAAAAATGCGTCATTGTGGTGATGCAGCCTTAAATTTACTCTTGTGAAATTCATTCTGTTTTATAAAATTGTGTTGAAAATTGAAACCAAGTTAAAATATAGAATTATGGCTTCCAGTCTTCAGTTTATACAGATTTTTACACACAAATATGTTTTTTGGTAAATGAACAAGTGGAAAGTATGTACAATGCTGTCAGTCATGGTTTTTCTCCATATTAGTTATTTTATTTATTTATCTGCTTCCTTATTTATTTGGAATGTTATAAAGCATGGCCCAAGGGCTTTAGAGTTGTTTGCAGTAGAAGGATAGAGTTGCATCCTGATCGAAGCGACTATCAAGTGTCTGACTGAATGTTAGTGAATGATAACACTACGGGGTATATTCACAAGAACGTGTGATAACTACCGCAAGAGTAGCGTAACTCAACTTTCATTATCGCAGCCCGTCGCGGGAAAATAACCCCGTGTCAACGTGGAATTCACAACAAGGCGGTAGCATGCGATAGTCACCAGATAACAGCTCAAATGTCAGCGTGAAAATCAACGCCACGCCGAAATAATGCGAAACGCGAACGCGAGAAATCATGCGATGAGGCCAATCGCGGTACAAAAAGTTGCGAAAACCAGCCTCAGGCATGCAAATCCCACGCGTCTGGCGGGAAATTGCACCATAAAAACCACAGACAAAACACACCAGAAACAAGCCAAAGCACGAAGCAACATGGATGCACCCTGACCCAGCGCAAAGGGCAACGCGAACCCCACAACCCCCACAGACCACCAGCAAGGAACAACTGGCTCGGGGAAGGCCAAGGAAAAAAGGGAGAGGAAGACGGGGTGCAGACCGCAGGAAAACAAGACCAGTGTCAAGGAGGAGACAGAACACTACCAGCAACTGACCCACAAGCCGACCACCTGGAATGCAGTCGGAGTGCCCAGGAGGCCAATCCAGGAGGCCAAGAGGCGCCGGCAGGACCTGACAACAAAAACCAGGTAGAAACCCGCTGCCAACAGGAAGGCAGCAACGGCAACAGAAGGTGGCAGTCCAGCGCCACAGGAGGAGCTGGAGGAAACCTAGGCCACAGTCATCAGTGTGGAGACGGTGCAAGGAGTAGGGAGTATGGACACAGCCCGACAGGATCTGACACAACAACAACAGGGTGAGGATCCAACAGGGACTGGGGGGACAGGGGGTGATGGGCACAATGCCACACATGCACAATGAAGTGTAACACACTGCACACCCACAATTACCCAGGGACATGTCCCCCATTCCCGTGGCACACTGCAGCACACACACATAGCAAGAACAGCACATACCATGACAATGTGGCACAAAGTGCAACACCCACACTGCAGAACAGGGGACACAACTGGGTCCACCCAGGTACAGAAACAGAACAATCACATCGGACAGAGCAGAGAACTGTGAGATGCACATCCACCCCTACAACCCCACATCAGCCATGTAGGCCAAATGTACACTGTCCCAACTCAAATAGCCACCACCGCCCAAAGACTCACAATGTACATTGTCACACAGTCTGCATGTCGACAAGAACACGGCGCCAACACAATGCCAACATGCACCTCCCCTTCACAATGCAGAGGAACAAACAACACCTCCAGCAGGTCAGAACAGACAACCCATCAGTGATGGCCGAGACGAACACCACAGCCCAGACACCGATGCCCTACAACAGAACCATGGACATCCCACACAACCCACCACCAGGACCACCAGGACCAGGGCAGACAAGCTACTCAGAGGAGAACCCAGCCCCTGCAACAGACCACACAGCATGAAGCACCCGCAAGCACAGCTGCCCCACAACACTTCACCCACCCACACATGGCACCCCAATGCCAGGTGGCAGAACGCCAAAAGGAGGTGGCCCAACAGGTGAGGGTGTTGCCAAAGCCATGGAATGCGAACTAGAACACATACGTGGGTGTCCAATACCCTTCAGGGACCCCCCACACCCCACAAAGGAGACCCACACCTCACAGAGACACATGCACATATCATGTTGAACTGGCTACGGGCACGTGCGCCCGGCCCCTTTATTGGCAGGGCCACATGTACAGTGACACCTGTGCTGGATATGTGTGGGGTGAGCATAAGCCAGCCCCCACGGAGTGCTTGGTGCTGGCAACAACCTGAACAGTTGTGTGGTCCTGTCCCATTATAGCTAAATACTAGTCAGAGGTATTTGAGTCATGATTGGGATGTTGCTTCCCCCCTTGCTCCATTGCTGGGAGCCACAGTGGAATTTCCTGCAACAGTTTGATGCTTTGCCACCATGGCCCTACTACTGGCTAAGAGGAAAGTTGCCACGACATGGATGCATGAGCGAGTCCCTTAATGCAAGCGATGAATTCGAGATATGGTTTATTGTAGAGCTCAGGTGGTGACATATGCTGCTGATCTACACCCAAAAGCTAGACTCAGAGACTTTTGGTACCTGCTCTGTGGTTTATTTGTCACAACAGAAGAGTATTGATGGCTAGTGTGAAGTTTGTAAGGAGCTACATGTTGTATCAAACAATGTTGTTGTTGATGACTGTATATGCCGACAATGTTATCCAGTGTTTTTCAAAAGATGAGCTAGAACTAAGTAAAGCCATATTTATATACTGATTACCGTACCTCTCAGGATAGTGAATCATGAATGATTCTATGCAATATAATTGCTATCTTTTATACTATGTTATAATTATGAAAAAACTTTTAATTAATAAAAAATACTGTGATATAAAGCGAATCAGGACTCCTTTCATTGATGAGGAGTAGCTGCTCCTCTTCACAAATGACTGAGTAATTTGGTCTTCAAATCCTTGCTGACAAGTTTAAGTGAGAGGTAGTTGCCCTCTCTGGGCAAGAGGTGTGCACTGTAAACAATCTGGGCAAGAGGTGTGCACTGTAAACAATCAGCTTTTCTCAGCAATTCTGTAGATCAAAACTTGTCAAGTGACAAAATATAATTGTGGGACTGTGTTCAGTGAAGGCACTTTCTGCCATGGTCACTGGGCAGTAAAGAGCAACAGTTAGGCAGTACATATTATCATAACACACGAAGAAACGATTCTCAGGCTCACTGAATTTGCAACTATAACACTAATTTATTTTTTACATCTCTGGCATATTATAGAAATTCTGCAGCATGGCCGTAATTGCTTAATCTGCACTGAAATGCTGGGGTGTGTTTTTGCACCTTATTTTTCTGTGTTAATTTGTATAAGTATATTTTGTGCGACTTAAAACCTTTTAAATGGTTAGTATATGCAAACTATGCCTCCTTACTTTGTGTCATATTCCACTATAAGCTTCATTATTTGTATGACAAAGTGTGATTCTTTATAAACAACAGAAAAACTCTTAGCTCTAGAGTATGACTTTTTGGTTTTTGTATTTGTAAAAATGAGTTGAATAATTTTGGGAGTAATTTGCAACACACAGGTAGCCAGTCGATGGCCAATTTATTTCTGCTGTTCCATTTTGTAACAATTGTTCCTTATGCCTCCATCCACTCAGCTACATTTCCGGATACCTGGAAACATGTCACCATCATACCAATGCTCAAGAAAACATTCACCGACTCACCCACGCTTTCCAGGTACAGAACCATCTCCCTCCGACAATACCCAGCAAAGTCTGAGAGAATCTAATCAACCGAAACCTCTCTGACCACCGCAGCAAACACCAACTCCTTGATGCTACTCAGTCCAAATTCAGGTACAACCACAGAACCAAATTAGAACTTTTCACTTCCTCAGATAACATCTGCATGATCCTTGGCAGAGGAGACATGGCAGCCCTCATTCTCCTGGACCACTCTGCAGCATTTGACACAGTTTCACACCCCAGCCTCATCAGGCCCCTGCATGAGGTTAGCATCCAAGGACTCGCTGTCCGCTGAATCGCTCCTTCTTTACCGATAAATCACAAGATGTCAGCCTGGCACCTCACTCCTTGGAAGCCCACAAACTCATCTGCAGCTACTCTCAAGGTTGATCGCTCAGCCCTGCTCTCTTCAATGCATATATGATTCCTCTAGTCAACATCATCTGCACTCACAACATCAACTTCTGCTCTGACACAGACATGCTCTCCCTCTATGACAAGACCCCCAACACAAGAAACAAGTTTATCACCTGCACAATCAAAGTTGCTAACTGGATGAGAGCCAAGTGTCTCAAGCTCAACACCGACACAACTGAAGTAGTTATCTTCTGGAAGAACAACTCACTGTGGGACTCCAACTGGCCGAACTTACCCCCACCCTGTGAAACGACACCAGGTACCTCAGAATAATAATCAAAAGAAAACTGGACATGACCGCAAAAGTCAACACTGTCACCTCATCCTGCTTCCACACCCTGAAGATTCCCAGGAAGAACTTTAAATGGCTCCCAAGCAGCACTGAAAAAAACTGTCACTCACGCCCTACTCGCCAGCAAGTTGGTCTGTGGGAATGCCCTCCTTGCCAGGATCACAAAGCAACTCACAAGAAGATTACAAACCATCCAGAACTCGACAGCCAGACTCATCCTCAACCTCTAACACAGAACTCACATCCCACCACACCGCAGGGACCTACACTGGCTACCAAGCACAAATGTGCTTAATTCAAAATCCTCACACACTCATTCAAGGCAGTACACAACTCATGCCCCTCCTACCTACCTGAACAGCTGCATCTCCTTCCACCAACCACTCAGACACCTCCGATCCACAGGACTCGTATTCACATGCATCCCACACATACACCGAAGCAGAACAGGAGGACGGTTGTTCTCTTACATCACTGATCAATGATCTCCTACTCGTAAATCAGAGCCTCCTTCTCTCGTCTTGAAATCGATAAGAAGCTGAAGATCAGGCTTTTCAATTAGCCAAACTACCATAGACAAGGCTAGGCTTACACACCTACTCAACACTAGTATACCCTCCCGGATGATAGTGCACTTTACAAATATGCATTACATGACATAACATTGTGACACAGTTGAATGAGGATTTATCTGATGAAGAAGCCATAGTTTGATAAATTATAACCATTTTTCAAAACAACTGAGTGCATAAAATTGGCTATTTCAAATTAGCGCTACACAATACATCACAGATAAAAAATAAAATGGTGTTACCGGCCACTATTGTTATCATGAAATGATTTGCAATTGAAAAATGAACTTGTGCCACAGAAGAGATACTTAAGTTTGCACCTTCCCCCAGTCCATGAAATGTTCTAACCTCAGTGTGAAATAAGGAAAGTAGTCTATATTTTGCATTCCTTTTTGCTTGAATAAGACACTAAAAGGTCATTATTTACCCACTTAGGGGATATTTGTTAATGGGAGGTATATGGGATCTCAAACGAGATGTTTGGGCCTCCTTACAGAACACATTTGAATGTATCACCTATTGTCAACAAATGTAAGCTTTCTGATGTCAAAGAATATTGAATTATATGTTAAAATACAGAAAAGGAGGCACCCAAAAACAACTGAAAGCTCAATTTCCAGATTTCGTTTTGTCTTGCAGCAACAATATTTTATGTGGAATTTAGGGGTATCTTTACAACCCCAGCCTCTTTTTTGACGTTTCGGCAGTGCACAGTTCAGACTCATGTCTATGAGGCCACGGAAAGCCAACCCTCATGGCTTTTCATTGCCTCGTAGATATGATGTAAGGCAATGCAGTACAAGTCACTATATTGCCTCACACTGCATTGGGTAGGCTTGCCATGGGCATTGCGGTGGGTGTTTCCACTCCAACACCCATGGTTTTTGACACATTCCCAGATTTACAACATAGCGTACATCTGGGAATGCGTTAAAACCCATGCAACTTGCCAGGGCAGGCGCAACAGTTGTTTTTGTGAAGGAAGGTGTCTCTCCCTGCACAAATGCAACCCTATTTTAATGCAGCCAACCTTGCACCTTGGCGTGAGGGTGTCTGTATTGGCACAAGGCTGCCTAAACGGCACCAGCGCATTGGAGAGGACAGGGATACCTCGTATTGCCGTAAATACCACACATCCCTGCACTTTCCTTAAGGCGCTGTGCTGTAAGTTGGTTTGCAGCACTGCATAACATAATTTTCTTGTAAATGAGCCTCTCAGTGTCTAACCAGCCTGCTTCTTTTATTTTGGGAAAGGCACAGAAAACATCCCTTGATGGGTGTTTAGTGGACTAGTGCTAAACATTAAAATAAGACATATGCACACAGAACCTGAAATAGTAGCTTTAATTACCAATATTTGTAAGTACAAATAAATGGCCCATCACAACTGGAATTCTCACTGGAACAGTGAAAGCCAAAACACTGCTTCAAGGATTTTCAACATGCAGTTTGGTGCAATCTGTTTACTTTTCCTTGAGCTTCTTCTCCTGCCTCCTCCCTTCTTTCCTCTTTCCATGTGTGCACTTCTCTGGCTAGACAGTGATCGTTGACACTGCTGAATAAGATAAATGAGAGGGAATGGACCAGGAGGAGAACAGAGGGGCATATTAGCAAGACTGGCGATAAAATGATCGCCGTTTTAGCGGCAGGAAACTGCCGCTAAAGCGGCGATAATGGGCTTGCTAATAAGCGTTATAGAATTCCAATAGAAGCCCAGGTTAGATGTCCTGCACATCTAACCTGGGCTTCTATTGGAATTCTATAACGCTTATTAGCAAGCCCATTATCGCCGTTTTAGCGGCAGTTTCCTGCCGCTAAAACGGCGATCATTTTATCGCCAGTCTTGCTAATATGCCCAGAGTTGTACAGTGAACTCCGGAACTTACCACACCTTTCCTCTGTCCTCGTGACACAATTGTAAGCATTAATTTACACTCTCATAGTTTCAATTTAATAGAAAATCGAGTTATTTTTCTGAGACGTTTTGATGAAAAAAATGGATCCTATTTTAATTCCACAGAACCAATTAAATTTTAATTACACAGAACCAATTAATTTTTAATTACTGTTCTACATTTTGCGCTTTGCTAGCAGACACACTTACTTTGTTGCAAAGAGGTTATACTAGAGCACCATTGGGCATATAGAAATGGGCAAACTGAGTAAGAAAATCCTGACATGATGCTTCTCGGGCAATTTCTTTTTCATTATTTTTGCTTTCAACAATTATTTACTTTGGGAAGAAATGATCGTTCTATACAAATGACCCCTTGCTGATTTCGTAATATTGTCTAGTTTCCAGAAAACCTTTTGTTGCCGCCATTTTTAGAAAAAAAAATATGTTCTCTTGCATAGCGTTTCTTCCCATATTTCGCCCCTAAAACACATTTGTGCTATATTTTGGTTATTTTCTACGTTCCCTCAAGGAAAACCCACAAGCCCTGTATAACTTTAGAATCCTAAACATGTGTGAAACAAATTTGGGAAAAAACAAAGGTAATGACGGGTTAATGGCAAAGCCTCCAAACAGCTAAAAACATGGCTGAGTACTGGGATGGGGAAAGTAAGGTTCACTGTTTGAGAATTCAAAACAGACACGAAGCTCATAGATGCTTAATTGGGTCAGACAGCTACCACCATATTAGAGCCCATGCAAAACAATATCTAGACCCTTCCATTTGTAAATTATATTTCTACGGATTACGGTACGTTTGTCGTCATACATTTGGCATGAGTTACTGCCGACAAACAGAAATGCAGTCCACACATCTTTGTCATTGTTATTCAGGTGTCATGAGATGGGCGATTCACTGTATGATGCATTTTGCATGTTTTCTTCCCGGAAATGAAAGGTGATGTTATCAGTTGTGGTTTTATTTTCTCACAGGCAATGTTTCATCTGAAAAAATGCGTCATTGTGGTGATGCAGCCTTAAATTTACTCTTGTGAAATTCATTCTGTTTTATAAAATTGTGTTGAAAATTGAAACCAAGTTAAAATATAGAATTATGGCTTCCAGTCTTCAGTTTATACAGATTTTTACACACAAATATGTTTTTTGGTAAATGAACAAGTGGAAAGTATGTACAATGCTGTCAGTCATGGTTTTTCTCCATATTAGTTATTTTATTTATTTATCTGCTTCCTTATTTATTTGGAATGTTATAAAGCATGGCCCAAGGGCTTTAGAGTTGTTTGCAGTAGAAGGATAGAGTTGCATCCTGATCGAAGCGACTATCAAGTGTCTGACTGAATGTTAGTGAATGATAACACTACGGGGTATATTCACAAGAACGTGTGATAACTACCGCAAGAGTAGCGTAACTCAACTTTCATTATCGCAGCCCGTCGCGGGAAAATAACCCCGTGTCAACGTGGAATTCACAACAAGGCGGTAGCATGCGATAGTCACCAGATAACAGCTCAAATGTCAGCGTGAAAATCAACGCCACGCCGAAATAATGCGAAACGCGAACGCGAGAAATCATGCGATGAGGCCAATCGCGGTACAAAAAGTTGCGAAAACCAGCCTCAGGCATGCAAATCCCACGCGTCTGGCGGGAAATTGCACCATAAAAACCACAGACAAAACACACCAGAAACAAGCCAAAGCACGAAGCAACATGGATGCACCCTGACCCAGCGCAGAGGGCAACGCGAACCCCACAACCCCCACAGACCACCAGCAAGGAACAACTGGCTCGGGGAAGGCCAAGGAAAAAAGGGAGAGGAAGACGGGGTGCAGACCGCAGGAAAACAAGACCAGTGTCAAGGAGGAGACAGAACACTACCAGCAACTGACCCACAAGCCGACCACCTGGAATGCAGTCGGAGTGCCCAGGAGGCCAATCCAGGAGGCCAAGAGGCGCCGGCAGGACCTGACAACAAAAACCAGGTAGAAACCCGCTGCCAACAGGAAGGCAGCAACGGCAACAGAAGGTGGCAGTCCAGCGCCACAGGAGGAGCTGGAGGAAACCTAGGCCACAGTCATCAGTGTGGAGACGGTGCAAGGAGTAGGGAGTATGGACACAGCCCGACAGGATCTGACACAACAACAACAGGGTGAGGATCCAACAGGGACTGGGGGACAGGGGGTGATGGGCACAATGCCACACATGCACAATGAAGTGTAACACACTGCACACCCACAATTACCCAGGGACATGTCCCCCATTCCCGTGGCACACTGCAGCACACACACATAGCAAGAACAGCACATACCATGACAATGTGGCACAAAGTGCAACACCCACACTGCAGAACAGGGGACACAACTGGGTCCACCCAGGTACAGAAACAGAACAATCACATCGGACAGAGCAGAGAACTGTGAGATGCACATCCACCCCTACAACCCCACATCAGCCATGTAGGCCAAATGTACACTGTCCCAACTCAAATAGCCACCACCGCCCAAAGACTCACAATGTACATTGTCACACAGTCTGCATGTCGACAAGAACACGGCGCCAACACAATGCCAACATGCACCTCCCCTTCACAATGCAGAGGAACAAACAACACCTCCAGCAGGTCAGAACAGACAACCCATCAGTGATGGCCGAGACGAACACCACAGCCCAGACACCGATGCCCTACAACAGAACCATGGACATCCCACACAACCCACCACCAGGACCACCAGGACCAGGGCAGACAAGCTACTCAGAGGAGAACCCAGCCCCTGCAACAGACCACACAGCATGAAGCACCCGCAAGCACAGCTGCCCCACAACACTTCACCCACCCACACATGGCACCCCAATGCCAGGTGGCAGAACGCCAAAAGGAGGTGGCCCAACAGGTGAGGGTGTTGCCAAAGCCATGGAATGCGAACTAGAACACATACGTGGGTGTCCAATACCCTTCAGGGACCCCCCACACCCCACAAAGGAGACCCACACCTCACAGAGACACATGCACATATCATGTTGAACTGGCTACGGGCACGTGCGCCCGGCCCCTTTATTGGCAGGGCCACATGTACAGTGACACCTGTGCTGGATATGTGTGGGGTGAGCATAAGCCAGCCCCCACGGAGTGCTTGGTGCTGGCAACAACCTGAACAGTGGACACCAGTGTAATGGAAACAGAAAACACCAGCATAACAGAGTCAAATGCAGAGCAACATGGAGGGATCCGGAGTAAGGACAGAGGTCACCCAATAATCAGTCAGGAAGTTCCGTGAGTTGCAGTGCACTGGGGTAGGGGCACTAGAGAAGAGCGCGCTCATGTGAGGAAATTACTAGGATTGTGTTCCTTGGGGTTAGTCCTGATGCAGATGCAGTGGGGTGTGTTACACCTGCATCAACTTCCTCATCATAGTCCCAGGTCTTCCCCACTGCATGAGGTGACATTGCTGCGCAACCTCACAACAGCACAAAACTCTATCAGTAACGGACAATGGCTTGCGGTGCACTGAGTCACTGGCACCTGTAGTGCCGAGCATGGTAGCAGGCCGATGATGGCATCCACGACAGGTCTGAGCAACTCTGTAGGTCTGTCACGACCACCCTTTCGACTCTGGCAGATGGCGGTTGGAGGTGGTCCTTGTGGTGGTGGCGTGTGCCCCCTGCGGTGATGCGACGTCCGGGCCGGTCAAGACTCGATGCTATGTGTGGGCCCTGGTTGCCCGCAGTTGAGGCCGGAGGATGCGGACAGCGCAGGGCCACAGACACATGGCGTTGATGACCCCAAGACCATCACTACAGAGGCTATTCAATGTCTCAGAAGAAGGTGTCCCAGACCTGACCAGCACAGAGTTAGTGGCCCCGGATGCACTGCGGCCGGCACAGGCACCCAGCCACGGGATGGTGACATGCGGTGCAGTCAGATGGGCCATGCGACCTGAGCGGGTCCCCATCAATGTCCGAGATGTATGTTGCGGAGGGTTCCGGGGGTCAGTGGAAGGTGTCCTCCAGGGCATGATGCGGAAGGTCTGATGTCATCTGGAAGCAGCAAATGGAGGAGTGGAAAGCGCAACCCTCGTTTGCACCAACAATTCGGGATCAGTTTCATGAGGATGAAAACTAGCCCCTAGTCCACAGACTCAAACGCCACCAATGTACGACCAGTGAGTGTCCATGAATGTCGGGGAACAAACTTAGTGGCACAGGTGCTGTGAGGGGATGCAGTCTGCGATGATGCCGGTACACAGATGTGAACTCCAACATTGCCAAATCAAGGCTCTGTGACCTACTGGACCGCAGTGTGGGCTGGAGGCAGCAGTCAGCAGTGGCCCACAGCCACGGGTGTTGGCTCGCGAGGCACAGAGTCGGTGACACAGTGGCAGTTGTCGGTAGTGTTCAATCACCTCCATGACGCTGATCCTGTTCCCTCCGGACTGCAACGTGTCATCCTCTTACGCCCCTTCGTGCGTGCGAGGAAATGTATTCTGCCTTCTGAATTACCGATGTTCAGTTCCAAATCAGTGATCCCACTCGTGCGCAGCATAGGCCGAGGGCAGTGGTCCGCGTAGGCCCACAGACACGTGTGGTTGTGATGCCATGCACAGACTTGTTGCCACCACATCGGAGGGTGTATAGTGTATTGTTCTCTGCCTTAAATGATGTTCACTGCCATAGTGTAATCAAGACTCAGTTCCAAATGTGTGACCTACCTGACCATGGTGTAGGCCTGAGGCAGCGGCCAGCACGGCCCATTCACCGAGGGTCGCCGGCATAGGTTGGATGGCCCCACCGGCCTGTGTAGTTCAGGTTCAGTGGCACCACGTGTAGCAGGCTGGCGTTGAACAGGGTTAGTGGCACCACATGTAGCAGGCTGGTGTTGAACAGGGTTAGTGGCACCATGTGTCGCAAGATGCCCATATGGAACTATGCCTCACTGAACTGGGGGGGTCTGGTGCTGTGGCCGCTGGCCGGGATATGGGGTCACTGCCATTCATGACTCAAGACACAGTTCCACATGTGGGACCTACTGGTCCGAAGAGTAGGCCGGGGGCGGCATTGGAGTATGTCAACGAAAAAGGAATAAAGCGGGCCGGTGTCGTGACAGCCGTGATGGTCTGAGGTGGCTGCCAAGGTCTCGGGCCTAGGGCTTGTGTCTTGCGCCGGCACGTGGTGGGCCCTCCTTGACACACGCCGGTGTCGGAAGGTGATCAGTGTGGCCTGGCTGCGCAGGGGCTGGCCTGACGGGTTCATGGACCAGCGTGCCGGGGTACGGCAGGCGCACGGCATCTGAGGCAACTCCGCTCACGGGGATGGCGTCGGCCTCGTGGCGAGGTGGGAGGCACTGCCCTGGCAGAGACGTGGGTCTTTCCGGAAGTGGACCACGCCCAGGCCTCCGTGGTTTTTATTCACACCCCTACGCTGGTGTGGCATACGCCGGGCCATCCCACTGCGCTGACGCTTAGGGGGGCGTAACAGGCAACATTTCCGCGAGGTCCCCCACTGGCTGTGGTGACATGGTGGCGTCCACTGTCCACTACACTCCATACGCAAGCGGTGTATGTCGCCATGGATATGGGTGTGTTCTGCATACTGCGAGGTGTCCAGCACATCTCCGGCACTCTTGGCATTGTGAACTTTCCCAATCATGGTTCTACTGCATCCTTCACACATGCCTGGTTGCCACCTCTCCCCACATTTGGCTAGTATGTGGCTGAGGTGCCATGCCGTTGCAGGCTCATTTTCAGGGCTTGCCCATGTGGACATTGTAAGTTGTTCTGTCGTGTCTGGTGGGTGGGCATATTGTTGTGCCTGTTGTATGTGATTTTGTGATGTGTGCATTGCCAGAGTTGTGAGTTGCATGGTTGTGGTGTTGAGGTGTGTGGGGTGTCCATTTGTATATTGCCAAGGGGCTGTACATTTGCCTTGTTGCCATCCTGGGAACGCTCGTTGATGATGGACAGTCGGAGGATGAAGGTATCATGCACACTGACTGTGTATTTGAAGGCGACATTGTTGGGTGTTCCACGGTGTTCTGTTGTTGCCTGCACATTGGTGTGAGACGTGTGCTTCCTGTTGCGGTGATTGTGTGCTGTGTCACCAGGGGGCACAGGTAGTACATGTGTGCTGTGTGTTGGCCCCAACACGTGCATGCATCCTGCTATGGCGTATGGTCCTTGCTTGGTCTCCAGCGGAACCTGCGCATTGTGTTGTACGTATGGGGACTGGGGTACCAGGGTGATGGTGATGTCCAGGACAGGTGTGGGGGACTTGGATGAGGCAGGCTGTGGGACTCCTCTGACTCTGGCGGGTGTTGAATGGGGGGTCTCAGGGGCCAACAGGTGCAGCCACACCATCAGCTTTGTGTGGGGTGGGATGTTGGTTGTCCGCTGTGTTGTTGCCGTAGGCCTGTTAGGCGATGATGGTCAGGATGCGTAGGATGGTTGTCCCTTTCAGCCTGTAGTGGACGGTGACATTGTCAGATGTTGGGTCTGTGCGGCTGGTACCTTTCCTGGGGTTCCGCTGTCTTTGTCTGCCCTGCGTCTGTGTTGGTCCGGGGGGGGTGTTCCGGGTGTGGGATGGGGTCCTGGGGTGGTGGGGGTGGGTGTTGTGGCCCTCTTGGGTGTCCGGGCTGCATGATGTGTGGCTCCATGGCATCCTGACCTTGACTGGTAGGTCGCTCCCCCACCACACAGCTCCGTCTGTGTGCCCTGCTGCTGCCCCTGATTGTGCTCATTTTTTCCTTTCTGTGCCCCCTTGCTGCCCCTGATTGTGCTCGTTTTTTCCTTTCTGTGCCCCCTTGCTGCCCCTGATTGTGCTCGTTTTTTTTTCCTTTCTGTGCCCCCTTGCTGCCCCTGATTGTGATCGTTTTTCCTTTCTGTGCCCCCTTGCTGCCCCTGATTGTGCTTGTTTTTTTCCTTTCTGTGCCCCCTTGCTGCCCCTGATTGTGCTCGTTTTTTCTTTCTGTGCCCCCTTGCTGCCCCTGATTGTGCTCGTTTTTTCCTTTCTGTGCCCCCTTGCTGCCCCTGATTGTGCTCGTTTTTTCCTTTCTGTGCCCCCTTGCTGCCCCTGATTGTGCTCGTTTTTTTCCTTTCTGTGCCCCCTTGCTGCCCCTGATTGTGCTCGTTTTTCCTTTCTGTGCCCCCTTGCTGCCCCTGATTTTGCTCGTTTTTTCCTTTCTGTGCCCCCTTGCTGCCCCTGATTGTGCTCGTTTTTTCTTTTCTGTGCCCCCTTGCTGCCCCTGATTGTGCTCGTTTTTCCTTTCTGTGCCCCCTTGCTGCCCCTGATTGTGCTTGTTTTTCCTTTCTGTGCCCCCTTGATGCCCTGATTGTGCTCGTTTTCCCTTCTGTGCCTGTTTCCCGCCGCTGCGCCCCTGCGGCCCCGCCCCCTCACTGCCCATTCGCGGCCCCATTCCCTGCTCCTCCCTCCCACCTCCCCATTTATGGCGGCCGCTGCGTGGTGAAGAGAGCGACCCCTGACCTTGACTGGTAGGTCGCTCCCCCACCACACAGCTCCGTCTGTGTGCCCTGCTGCTGCCCCTGATTGTGCTCGTTTTTCCTTTCTGTGCCCCCTTGCTGCCCCTGATTGTGCTCGTTTTTCCTTTCTGTGCCCCCTTGCTGCCCCTGATTGTGCTCGTTTTTTTTTCCTTTCTGTGCCCCCTTGCTGCCCCTGATTGTGATCGTTTTTTCCTTTCTGTGCCCCTTGCTGCCCCTGATTGTGCGCGTTTTTTTCCTTTCTGTGCCCCCTTGCTGCCCCTGATTGTGCTCGTTTTTCCTTTCTGTGCCCCCTTGCTGCCCCTGATTGTGCTCGTTTTTTTCCTTTCTGTGCCCCCTTGCTGCCCCTGATTGTGCTCGTTTTTCCTTTCTGTGCCCCCTTGCTGCCCCTGATTGTGCTCGTTTTTTCCTTTCTGTGCCCCCTTGCTGCCCCTGATTGTGCTCGTTTTTCCTTTCTGTGCCCCCTTGCTGCCCCTGATTGTGCTCGTTTTTCCTTTCTGTGCCCCCTTGCTGCCCCTGATTGTGCTCGTTTTTTCCTTTCTGTGCCCCCTTGCTGCCCCTGATTGTGCTCGTTTTTCCTTTCTGTGCCCCCTTGCTGCCCCTGATTGTGCTC
The DNA here is from genome assembly GCA_963921515.1 of Calotriton arnoldi. Classification (NCBI taxonomy): domain Eukaryota; kingdom Metazoa; phylum Chordata; class Amphibia; order Caudata; family Salamandridae; genus Calotriton; species Calotriton arnoldi. Next base: position 782,426 of record CAWUFW010006478.1, read on the forward strand.
GTTTTTCCTTTCTGTGCCCCCTTGATGCCCTGATTGTGCTCATTTTCCCTTCTGTGCCTGTTTCTCCCCGCTGCGCCCCTGCGGCCCTGCCCCCTCACTGCCCATTCGCTGCCCCATTCCCTGCTCCTCCCTCCCACCTCCCCATTTATGGCGGCCGCTGCGTGGTGAAGAGAGCGACCCCTGACCTTGACTGGTAGGTCGCTCCCCCACCACACAGCTCCGTCTGTGTGCCCTGCTGCTGCCCCTGATTGTGCTCGTTTTTTCCTTTCTGTGCCCCCTTGCTGCCCCTGATTGTGCTCGTTTTTTTCCTTTCTGTGCCCCCTTGCTGCCCCTGATTGTGATCGTTTTTTCCTTTCTGTGCCCCCTTGCTGCCCCTGATTGTGCTCGTTTTTTTCCTTTCTGTGCCCCCTTGCTGCCCCTGATTGTGCTCGTTTTTCCTTTCTGTGCCCCCTTGCTGCCCCTGATTGTGCTCGTTTTTTCCTTTCTGTGCCCCCTTGCTGCCCCTGATTGTGCTCGTTTTTCCTTTCTGTGCCCCCTTGCTGCCCCTGATTGTGCTCGTTTTTCCTTTCTGTGCCCCCTTGATGCCCTGATTGTGCCTCGTTTTCCCTTCTGTGCCTGTTTCCCGCCGCTGCGCCTGCGGCCCCGCCCCCTCACTGCCCATTCGCTGCCCCATTCCCTGCTCCTCCCTCCCACCTCCCCATTTATGGCGGCTGCTGCGCGGCCGCGCCGCTGAGCGCGCCGAAGGCGCGCGCTAAGGCAAGCCCGTCTGCACCCGTCCGCGCCGTGACCGCGCCCAGCGCCAGACCCCCCGGTCCAGGCATCCCCCGCGCCCGCCACATCAACAGACGCCGATACGACGCCAGCATCCTCCACGCACTGAACCCCGGAAAAGATCACGCCTGCTACCAGGCCACCCCGAAGCGCACCCAAGGGCCCTTCACCTGCCGGAACTGCAGCTTCGCCAGCACCCGCCCCGCCAAACCACCGCCCAGGAAAGAACCCAACTACCTCAGATGCATCCTCCTCAACACCCGCTCCGCCCGCAAACACGCCATCGAACTCTGGGACCTTCTCGACTCAACCTCCCCAGATGTCGCATTCCTGACGGAGACCTGGCTGAATCCCGCTTCAGCCCCCGACATCGCCATTGCCATCCCGGACGGATACAAGATCACCCGCAGGGACCGCACCAACGGAGTCGGAGGAGGCATCGCCATCGTCCACAGAGTCTCAACCAACACCGACGACACCCTCAGCACCGCCGAACACATGCACTTCCAGATCCACACCGATCCCAACACCACCCTCAGAGGAACCCTCATCTACAGACCCCCCGAACCCCGACCACAGTTCAGCGATTCCATCGCTGACTTCGTCAGCACACACGCCATCGCCTCCACGGACTACATCCTCCTCGGGGACCTGAACTTCCACCTCGAGAACAACAAGGACACCAACTCCACCACCGTGATCGACAACGTCGCCACCCTCGGACTCAGACAGCTCGTGACTACACCCACCCACGCCGCCGGCCACACGCTAGACTCCATCTTTTCCGCAAGCCCACACGTCTCCTTCAACCACACCTCCGAACCCCACTGGACTGACCACCACTGCATCCACTTCACCTACAGGAAGCCCACCACGCACCACCGCACCGAACTAATGCCTCGCCGCTGCTGGAGCAGAGTCATGGAAGACCAGCTAACCACAACCCTCGCCCTGAGCCCACCCGCCGAACCCTCCGACCCCGACACCGCCGCCCGCAACCTCAGACAGTGGATCGACGACTGCGCCAACACCCTCGCCCCGCTCAAGAATCCGCCCAACAGCCACACCAGCAAGAAAGCCACCTGGTTCACCGAAGACCTCCAGGCCTCCAAACGAACATGCCGAAAACTGGAGAAGATCTGGCTCCACGAACGGACAGCGGACAGCTACGCCGCCCACAAGAGCGCCACCCGCAGTCACCATCACCTCATCAGATCCGCCAAAAGGGCCTCACTCAAAGACCGCCTAGACAACAACGCACACAACAGCAAAGAGCTCTTCAACATCGTGAAGGAACTCTCCAACCCCAGCTCCAACACCAACGACATCCAGCCGTCGCAAGACCTGTGCGACTCACTGGCCACCTCCTTCCACCGCAAAATCGCCGACATCCACGACAGCTTCAACACCATGACCGCCCCGGCAACCACCGAGACCACTGCCCCCACAACCACCAACCGCCTGCTCTCCTGGACCAACATCAACGACGAGGACACCAGCGAGATCATGAACACCATCCACTCCGGTTCACCGCTAGACCCGTGCCCTCACCACATCTTCAACAAAGCCAGTACAGCCATCGCGCCCCATCTCCGGAAAATAATCAACATCTCCTTCGAGACAGCAACCTTCCCGGAAAGCTGGAAGCACGCCGAGATCACCGCCTTACTCAAGAAACCCAAGGCAGACCCCAAGGACCTCAAGAACTTCCGACCCATCTCTCTGCTCCCGTTCCCCGCGAAGGTCACCGAGAAAATCGTCAACAAACAACTGACCCGCTACCTCGAGGAGAACAACATCCTGGACCCTTCCCAGTCCGGCTTCCGCAGCAACCACAGCACCGAAACCGCCCTCATCGCCGCCACCGATGACATCAGGACCCTGCTAGACAACGGAGAAACAGCAGCCCTCATCCTCCTGGACCTATCAGCCGCCTTCGACACAGTCTGCCACCACACACTACGAACACGCCTTCACGACGCCGGGATCCAAGAGAAGGCCCTGGACTGGACCACATCCTTCCTTTCCGGCAGAACACAAAGCGTCCGCCTCGCCCCTTCCGATCCAAGGCCACCAAGATCATCTGCGGCGTACCCCAAGGCTCCTCCCTCAGCCCAACGCTGTTCAACATCTACATGGCACCCCTCGCCCACGTCGCCCGACAGCACAACCTCAACATCATCTCCTATGCCGACGACACCCAGCTGATCCTCTCCCTCACCAAAGACCCTCACACCGCCAAAGCCCACCTCCACGAAGGAATGAAGGCCGTCGCCGAATGGATGAGGACCAGCCGCCTGAAGCTGAACTCGGACAAGACGGAGGTCCTCATCCTTGGTTCCAACCCTTCAGCCTGGGACGACTCCTGGTGGCCAACATCACTGGGAACAGCCCCGCCACCCACCGACCACGTACGCAACCTAGGGGTCATCCTCGACCCCACCCTCTCCATGACTAAGCAGGTCAACGCCGTTTCCTCATCCTGCTTCAACATCCTCCGAATGCTCCGCAGGATCTTCAAGTGGATCCCCACCGAAACAAGAAAAACAGTCACCCAGGCCCTCGTCACCAGCAGGCTGGACTACGGAAACGCCCTCTACGCAGGAACGACGGCTAAGCTCCTGAGACGGCTGCAACGCATCCAGAACGCCTCTGCACGTCTTATCCTCGACATCCCCCGACGCAGCCACATCACACCCCACCTGAGAGACCTGCACTGGCTCCCTGTCAACAAGAGGATAACCTTCAAGCTCCTCACCCACGCACACAAAGCACTCCACAACTTTGGACCAGCCTACCTCAACAGACGACTCAGCTTCTACACCCCCACCCGCCAGCTCCGCTCGACCAGCCTCGCCTCGCCACAGTCCCCCGCATCCGGAAAACGACCGCCGGCGGCAGATCCTCTCCCACCTCGCCGCCAAGACCTGGAACACCCTCCCCACCAACCTCCGACAGACCCAAGACCTACTGGCCTTCAGAAGACTCCTCAAGACCTGGCTCTTCGATCAGTAGCAGCACCACCCCCCTCTTCCCCCAGCGCCTTGAGACCCTCGCAGGTATGTAGTGCGCTTTATAAGTGACATGATTGATTGATTGATTGATTGACTGTTGCCCTTCGGTTGTGGCTGCCGTCCGACTTTACACCAGGTCAGAGCAGGTGTAGATTTCCTGGTGCTAACGTGCCTTATCGCCTGTTTTGTGTTTTTATCGCAGATGTGGCTGGTCGTTGTGAATGTTTTTGGCGGCTGCTATCGCGGGTAAACTGGTGGTGTGGGCTGTTAACACCGGCTTGTGAATGGGGAGGTAAATTTATCACGACTTTGGCTGCGATAAAGTGCTGTTAATTCGGCGATAGCTCCTTGTGAATATGCCCCTACATGTTTAGGAGGAGAGGGGTCAAAAAAATTGTAATAAGTATAGGTAAATCCAAAATTAAATATTTACGAGATGTAAAAGACACGTTGCACGGTTTACAAAGTGGAATTTTGGCATGGAAGGGGATATGCCCAGATGTGGGAGGTGACCTAAAAGAAAGATTCGAAATGACCCAAAAGAAAGCATCGATTTGACCCAAAAGAAAGAATCGAAAGATGGAGAGTAAATGTGTATAACCAAGGCAAATGGAAAGTAGGTTGAAGGGAGATTCTGTACACAGAAGCAGTAACAAATGTAAAAGAAATGTATATTCTTTCTTAGAGATAATCTGAGAACTGGTTTTGCCTATAGATGGGGGTAGTAAATTCCATAATCTGGCCGCACTCAAAGAAAAAGATGTGGCCGTTGCACATCCCATTTTGAAAGCCAGAGGTTCTAAAAAAAATGATTCTACACTCAGGGCCTGATTACGATGGCAGTCAAAGCCAAGGGAATCCAACCGCCCGACATATAGTCGGCAGTTCCACCTTCCTAATTACAATGCGACCTCTGTGCAGGCGATCGGAAAAATGACTTTTTACATTGCAGCTTGTGCTGCAGCCCGGAAAAGGGCCGCTGCACAAGCTGAAATGGAAAAAGGTATTTTGCAAACACCCATGCACCGTGGGCCAGGAACCATGTGGCGCATGGATGCTTGGGGGGCACCACATGTGCCCCCCCTGGCCCCATAGTTGAGGCCCACAGGGGACAGGGGCCCTGCAGGGGCCCCAAAGTCCATTTCAGTGGCGGGTGGTTATTATCTTATGGACTTTCTCAGTAAAATGGATACAAATCATAAATAAGTGGAACACCCTATTTGACTGCAGAGAAAAGCTATCTCTGTGTCTACCGCCTGCCCGCCCCAAAACTGACATATTTATTCTGATGTTCACTAAGTGTTTTCAGTGCTTGATTGAAATTCAAAGGCAGATAGGAATATTGGAATAGGATAGCCCCAGGATGAGGTGCATACAGATTTATGTACCAACAAGGCATCAAGAAAAACGGGTTTGCTTCCTCGGAAGGCATCAGTGAAGTCACTGCAGAAGTTCTGATACATGTACCTTTTTATTTTTATTTGCAAGTTATATAACTATTGACCAGGCCTATGAACAACCCTGGCAGAGTGGTGTCCAAACAAAGCATTTCCAACGTCTAATGATATATGATAAAACATTCAACGAAAAGTGAAGGAAAGAAATGATGCATCCTGACATCAGCCTAAAGAGAAACGTTCGAATGACCATTCTAAATAATTCACGTGGTCTTTATGAGTATGTAGGTGGATATTTGTGCCAGCCTTGGGCCTTTTGCAGGGATCTTCGCTTTTCTTGACGGGTGCTGGTTTGATGCCTTAGCAGAGGCATCTCATCAGATCATCCTTAATGGTCTGAATTCTAGATGGGGAATCTCAGCAGTTCACCCTTCATTTTCATTCTTCTGAAGCTGATAAAATGGGCATGACTGAGGGCCAGATTATAGGTGCTGTGCTGCATGAGGGATGCAGTGCATCAGTTCTGTGCATGTGTTATAAAGCTAAACAGTATTTTAGTGAGATGCTATACACAAGCAATGGAAAATCAGCCATGTTTCCACATGGCATCCAGAATACAGCAGTTCTGCACTAAGATACCGAGTGTGCATTATTTTAGTGCCCCCCTGCAACATACGAAGGAAAATAAGAATCTTGTATAAGGGCAGGATCTTCGTGGGTCCTGTGCCTAGACACTAATAGGAAGGGCTACTTCAGTGTATTGGATGGTAGCTTTAAAACTCTTTCAACAATATACTGTCGTTTCGTTTCCACTAATCAGTAGGCACTGCATGTTTGTTGACAACATAAACTTAGGACGGTGCCAGACTGATTCCGGGCACCCTCGGAATATGTGGTCCTCTGGACCAGCAAGCTCACAGTGCCACCATTAGCCTCCCCTAAACACAGGCAGTGAGCGAACAGTTCTGACGGCCACTGAACATGACAACTCTGTTTCCTCAGGAACGGTGGAGATAGATCTAGAACTTTTCGATCAGTCACTCGTGCTCTCTTTCGCTCAGAGAATTATACAAAGAGTACACAAAGGGACGTTTTCAATATTTTTTTAACCAAGTGATTCTTGCATAGGACATATGGGCTGCGATGATTAATAGACAGAAGCAGAAGAAAGTTATGAGAAGTTTCAAAACAGTAAACAGAACAAAAAGTTCCACCATTTTGTTGAGACAAATTATGTAAACATACATACAAGATACTTATAGCAATCTAGTGTTCTCTTTCGATGCACACCCTAACTACGTGTCTAGGGTGCAAATGTGTGTTCTGCCAAGAAACCTTCCTCTGGAGGATCTAACCCCTTTACCTGGCGGGTAAGAGTGTAGGACCCCGTCTTGGTCATGAACTGGAGACCCGAACTGGAGACCCCTCACGGAGATGTTGGGCAGCAATTAGGTGAAAAGTTTCAGCATGCAGGGACCCTCCTAAAGTCAGCAGAAGTGTCACCTCTGATTGTATTTGGAAACAAAAGGTTATATATAGAAAATGGCATTCTTGCCTTGGGCCGTAATTGTGATCAAGCCGCTATTGTTTGTATTCCACAGATAGCTGTGTCACCATGTGAACGTAATAATAACACATTTGTATCACGTACGTGAAGACCTTGCACATAATGCCAAAGCAGTGTGATAGAGTTCACATAAAATTCCCTGTCAGCAAGGTTGGTGTTTTGTAGAACCAACCCAAGGGTCACAAATGCAAATGAGTGTCAAAAGTCAATGTGACAAAAGGAAAGGGAACTTAAGGAAAGATCCGTGAATATGTAAAATGGCACTAGTTCCTACCAAGCCTAACTCGGGCACATGACACTCACTACTCAAGTCGACGAAGAAGGTATCAAAAGCAAACTAATCACACACATTAAAATTGCAAATATAAAAGGAAGTGCTAAAAGATGTGTATGATAAAAACTGCAATGAAACCTAGGAACTCATGCTGTTTGGAGGTTCAAAGCATAAAGACAGTCAAGAGCATTTAAAAATATAAAAGCAAAAAAAACGTAAGGCAATTTAAAATCAATTTGGATGTTGAAAGCAGGCTGAATAAAAGGTTCCCAAAGCACGGAGAGTAAGATGTTTACATGTTCGGAGTGGCAGACAAAACATTGCTGTTCCCAGCGTCCTCAAATGAAGTCCCAGAGGCCCACCTTGGAGCATCTAAATAGAGCAAATATGTTCTCAGTCAACCCCCACAGCAGCAGCTGAGGGAGTGAATACAGCCACCTGATGTTCTGTAGGGAACAGAGCCTATATCAGGTCTACTAGGTGCGGAGGCTAACCAGGGAAGCTCGTAGAATGTGGCCAGGAGCAGAGGTATCCTCAAAGGACAGTGGCACAGATGGGCCTTCGGAGGGTCCACCAGTAAGTGTATGTCCAAAGGTTCGACCAAATGCGACCCCAAGCCCGAGTCCAGGGCACACTTGTAAGTGGACAGAAGACAACGGAACATAGGCTGTATGCAATGAAGCCATACAGGCCGAAACAACAGGAACCAGTGCTTATTCAGTTCTTAAAGGAAAGGTATGCACAATACATTCATGGCACAACGGGATGCGAGGCAGAGCCAGCTCCGTTTAATCTCAAACTGGGGCATCCATTGCGGAGCAAAAATATTAAAAGAAATATCCTTGCAACTATCATCAGGACCAGCCCAAGACCTCTAAAGATGTTCCCCAAGACAGAGTGGATGAAGGATGGAATAATCCCAAACACCGTCTGGATAGTGCTGATCAACTGAGAACCTTTGCTCTTGAAAAACCCTACAATTCCAGTCTTACTAGACATGTTAAAAATACGATGGACCAGCTCCCCAAAATGGAGTGGGAAGTTGGTACGGAGAAGCGCCTCTATCTCAGAAGAGGAACCAGCTACCTGAAGATCAAACGTCTCCTTTGCCAAAGTTAAGGCCACATCTTTTTGAAACAATAAGGCTTTCAGTTTGCTCGGGGCATCAAATCGCACGTTGGTTAGATTAAGTCAAGGCCATAGCATATGCTCCCTAACTACACGGGCAGGCAGAAATAGAACTTATGTACAACATGTGACAATGGAAGAAATGGTCACCACATAGGGAACCCCTGATTTCATCCCACAGCAACACTGAGCATTCAACATCAGGTAACTCCCATTTGAGAACAATTCATTAGTCGGACGTATCACAGCCGCTGGAGACCCTTTCATGCAGCAAGACTAGTTCGCTGCAGAACCATTGCATGCCACGTGCAACGAAACGTCCTTGAACACTAGGGATCCACTTAAAGTATTCTTGCAGTTTGAGCCATTTAGAAACATTTCAGTCTCTTCAGGAAGGCCTGCGGCGCTGTCCTATGGTAATACCTCATAAATGAGGCCCTCAGTTTGTAAGACTGTGTATTTTGCATCTTTACCGGCCACAGCTATCTGTTGTTCAGAGAAGGTAGGGTGAAAACAGATTTGTGATGTTTATGTGTCGCCACGGCACGTGGCCAGGCTGTAATGTTTGTAGTGTCCAGCTCAAAAGAAGAATGGACCTATGCTGGGACTGCCCATGATGTAATGCAGAAAGTTCTTGCTGAAATTGTAGATGAGACAATGTTACCTAAAGAGCAAATTCTAGATGATAAGATAGGCATGCCAGTGTCTATAACAGCCAGAACCTGTTCTAAATTGGCCCTATCAATCGCGCGCGGCCTTTCAGCAGCTTTATGTTGAGATATTTTACATATAATGAAATGCTTTTTATGTGGTTTCTGGGGACAAAAAGTCTTGTAATTCCAAGTGATCAGATAAAAGGTACAAGTGCTGTTTCACCTGAGACAGTGTCGAAGTTTTTAGCCAATCAAGGTACAACTTCCCAACACTAAATGTTGTTACCAGCCCTGAATGCTCACTCTGCACATATCTCATGTCAGGCCTATGGGCTGTAAATCACTCAGTTTTCCCCAAGAATTTATAATGACATTTGTTAGTGTCTAGTGGGCATACTAACCATCCCCTCCAATTGGATCTGATGAGTTATGTCTACTCTTACACAGCATGGTGTCAGTAGTATTGTCATCATAAGGTGTTAACTGCTGCAAGTTGTCAAAGCGGGTAAGAGTGGGAGCTCGTGGTCTGTTCAAATCTTTTATCCTGGCCAGGCCAAGACAGGTTGTCTGTTGCACAGTTTTGTTCTGGAAAATCATCTGTTGTGGTATTTAACAGGCTCTAAATAAAGCCTCAGTTCCCTGAACCTGCCAATCCTTGGTCGCCCAGATAGATTTCACATCTACTGTATCCCTTCAAAAGTCAAACATTTGTTCAGAGTGTTGGCAAAGGAAATAGGCAGAGTATATCAAATTGGTAGCAGTTATCATATTCTTCTTTGCATGTGTTGGTGCAAGCCTGTATTAATGCGAGTTTGGGTCAGCTAGGTCATAACCAGAAACATAGTCAAACTTCTGTGCAAATGCTTTTGAACTTCCGTTGGTGGTGTAGAGCAGTTTTCCCATTCTGTGAAATTAAAAACTTCACCAGGTGTACTATTTTTGAAAAGAAATGATGACTGTGATGTTGAAAACAGAACATCTCATCAAAATTAGCTGTACCATCATATAACTCACCAGAAGAAAACACAGTTGAATGTTCTAGATCTTCTAACATTTCATACACTGTATTAATGTCCCAATCATCAGAAATCAATCAATCAATCAATCAGGGGATTGTAAGCGCACTACTCACCCATAAAGGTCTCAAAGCGCTGGGGGCTGGACATCTCATAAGGTGGTTTGTTGACTCCTAGCGCACGCACACATCCCTCAGCCTCCACTGGGATGCTAATCTTGATTGTCCAAGAACTGATAGAGAATTGGGGGAGGATGTAGCCTTTTAGCTAGAGCTGTCGTCCTCGAAGCTGGGGAACCGGGTTCGAGTCTCGGCAACGACGCTCAACATCCTGTGATTCTGGGCAAATCGCTTAATCTCCCTGTGCCTTACAAAAATGAATGTGTCCATCTGTAACAAAACTGGTGCTCATGTAAAGTGCTCTGATACCTGATATCCTCGGGTCTAGTTCGTGCTATATAAAACTCTCCCAAAAAAAAATGGGCAAACATCTTGGAAGGGCCCATATTTATACCCAGAAATGCCAGATTCCACCTCATGCAGTACTACAAAGCGCACAGAGCATACCTTACCCCGGACAAGATAAACAAATACTTTCAGCACGCTGACACTCACTGCCTTAGGTGCGCTCTGGTGAATGCAGATCTAATCCATATGTTGTGGAGCTGCACTGCTTTCACTGCCTACTGGCTCGCAGTTTTTAGTCACCTGGCGGATTTTACTGAATGCGCGGTGGAGAGCACCTGGGAGCTCTGCCTCTTGGGCCTCTATCGTAGATCCAAAAAACCCAAGGTGACATCTTGGTTCATAGATCTGGGGTTGCTTACTGCTAAGCGTTTGGTCACTAGACGTTGGAAGCACCCGGAGCCCCCGCCGCTGGAAGCGTGGTTTCGCTCGCTCACAAGTTGGGTGCAGGCAGAAAGCTTGGCTTTGCACCGTGAAGACGCAGTAGGACTTCACAAATTCCAGATAGCAAGCGCTTGGGACACAATTCTCCAGGACATTCGAGATGCCTGGCGGGTGGGGAGGGAGCCTTGGACACCGCACGCGGGTGCTGATGCAGCGTTGGTAGAGGTGGGCGGTGACCCTCAACAGATGCATTCACAAGATTCAACAGCTAGACCACTGACCTACCCTCTGATCACAGTTCCCCTCACATACACAAAGGCAGAATAAGCTAGCAGGGTAGGGTCGATTTTGCTACTGATGGGGTGGTGGGTGGGTGACAGAGACCGAGAATGCCAGGGACCTTTGTTTGGCAAGTTCATGTAGTTAACACCCCAACTTTCTTCCCCCCGATTCCCCATGTCTCTTCCTCCCCCTTCCCTACTTCCCTACCTACCTGCTCACATCGGCCCCCATTTTGTCATGTACAAACGCGAAGACTGTCAGCATAAGCAGTAGTAGTCAGTCTCTATCCGTCCTAAGACAATAGACAGCAGAAAAGGCGCTAACACCCAACTTGTCCAGAACGCACTGAAGCTGCAACTATGAATCATCTGTTGTCCATGTTGGAGATGTAACGGTTTTATCCCTAAATCTGCTCCTAATGATTGTACATGCATGTGTATTACCTGATGTTAACCTATAAAACGAATAAAAGAAATGTACACAAAAAGATGGAGTGTATTCATCTGGTATTTTGCCTACTACACATTCGTGAAATACCTGTGTGGCATTATGTGCGGCTGGGAATTTTACCCAGGAGTAGAATACCTCTGTTCTGTATGCCTCATGTGCTTCTACCATGAAGGTCACATCCCCACCATCTAGTGTGAGGCCATGTTGTAGTAATTTTTGAGTGATTGCACGTCTGCAGTTCTCAGAAATGTTTAGTGCCATGTTATGTATGAAATAAATTACAGAGTTCAGTTAACACAGTGGGAAGTAAATCCTTTCGAGCTTCAACACCCTACAGTCACTTCATAGGATATGCCTACTCATCAGAGGAGGATGTTCCCTACCACCACGGATGACTCCGGTTTTAAAGGGGTGTAGGGATCTCTGAGGTAGCATGATAGAGTTACTCAGTTGATCCATACAAATAAGAATCCAACCAATGTTGGCAGTGCCACGTCATGTAGCGTCCACTAATTAGTTGGAACTGCGTGTTTATGGACAACATAAACTGACTGATTCTGTGCACTGCCTTGGGATATGTTGTCCTCTGTACCAGCTAGCTCACAGTGCCACCATTAGCCCCCCTAAACCCAGGCATGGAGCGAATAGTTCTGGCAAGCACTGAACATGACAACTCTGTTCCCTCAGGGACCGTGGAGACAGATCTACAACTTTTCGCTCAGTCACTCGTGCTCTCTTTCACTCAGAGAATTATACAAAGAATACACAGAGGGACATTTTCAATATTTATCGAACCAAAGTGATTCTTGTATAGAACATATGGGCTGCGATGATTAATAGACAGAAGCAGAAGAAAGTTATGAGAACAGTCAAAACAGTGAACTGAACAAAAGGCTCCACTATTTTGTTGAGACAAATTATGTAAGCATACATACAGAATATTTATAGTAATCTAGCATACTCCTACAATGTAGATCCTAACTACGTGTATAGGGTGTGAATGTGTGTTCTGCCAAGAAACCTCCCTCTGGATGATCTCACCCCTTTACCTGATTGGTAAGAGTATAGGACCCATCACGTAGATGTCGGGCAGCTGCTGGCGAAAAGCTTCAGCATGCAGGGACTCCCCGAAGTCGGCAGAAGTGTTTCCTCTGATTGTATTTGTAAACAAAAGGTCATGGGCCAGATGTAAGAAACAATTTACTGCTCGCAAACGGCCCATTGGGCTGTTTGCGACCAGTAAAATGCTTTTTTGGCATACACCAACCCTATTTTGCGAGTTGGTATCCGATTACTGACTTGCAAAATAAGGTTTGCAAGTCGCTCTTAGGAAGGGGCATCATAAGGGCGTCCCTTCCTAATAAGGAGTCGCACTGGCATGTAGGAATGTTTGGCTACACGGAATGTGGTTGCAAAACATTTTCAGTTACCACCAACTTCAGGTTGGTGGTAACCCATTCGCAAATTGGAATACAAGGCCCTTCACAACACTGGACCCGCTTAATTGAACCCAAAAGACACCTCCATTCAGCCGAGCTCACCCACGTATCTACAAGACCAGAATGGGAGGATTGTCCTTCTCCTACCTCGCAGCCAGAGCCTGGAACGACCTCCACCTCTGTCAAGCTCCAGCATTGCCACAGTTCAGGAAGGTCCTCAAGACCTGGCTCTTCCGATGACACCAGCACTGAATGGAGCTGCCCTTCACCCCCCAGCGCCTTACGGCCCTCATGGGTGAGTAGTTGCGCTTTACCAACCCTGATTGATCAATTGATTGATTGATTGATTGATTTAAGGGGTCCCCAAGGGACCCCTTTCCTTCTGTGAATGTGGGCGCCAACATTTTTTAAGAGCACACAGTGGTCCCACGAGCCACTGCCTACTCTTAAAAAATGAAAAATAAACTTTTCATTTTTCTATTTTAAATGCAGCCCATTTTCCTTTAGGAAAATGGGCCTCATTTTTTTTTAACATGCTTTATTTATAAAGCAGTCACAGACATGGTGGTCTGCTGACCCCAGCAGGCCACAATCCCTGTGAGTGCTAGCAATTCCCAATGGGTTGCAAATTGCGGCCTGCCTCATGAATATTAATGAGGCAGGACCCTTGCGACCTATTGGGAAATGCAAACAGTGTAAAGCACACTGTTGTACATCGCAGTTTGCAATTTCCTAAAAGCGAATCACCAAAAAGCGCTATTAGGAAATCATAAACATGCGATTTCGTACATTAGGCACTATATATAGAAAACAGCATCCTTGCCTTCGGCTGTGATTGTTATCAAGCCGCTATTGTTTGTATTCCACAGATAGCTATGTTGCCATGTGGAAGAATAATAACACATTTGTATCACACATGTGAAGACCTTGCACATAATGTCAAGGCACTGTGATAGTGTTCACATGAAATTCTCTGTGTCAGCGAGGTCGGTGTTTCGTAGAACTAACCCAAGTGTCACAAATGCAAATGTGTGTCAAAATGCGATATGACAAAAGGGAAAGCAGCTTAAGGAAAGCATGGGGAAAAACAGCACAAGCAGAAGGAAAAAGAAACAGAAGGAAGAAAAAAAGAGCACAGAGGAAAAGGGCAGTATTCAGTGGTGGAGCTGCGCGGCGGAGAGCAGTCGCACTGACCATGATATGAAACATGACAGAGCTACTCCTCCTCAATCAGGAATTGGAGCTTATAAGTGTAATAAGGAATTCCCAATGTTAACCAATGAGAGGGGTAGTCCTCACAGTACAGAAAAAAACAAATTTGGGTATTTTTCACTACCAGGACATGTAAAATTTAGGCGCATATGTACTACCTTTTAATTACACAGCACCTTGCCCTATGGGCTACCTAAGCCCTACCTTAGGGGTGACCTATATGTAATAAAAGGGGAGTTGAAGACTTGGCAAGGGGTTTTAAATGACAAGTCAACATTGCAGAAAAACATTACTCACAGGCTCAGCAGTGGCAGGCTGAGACATATTTAAAGTGCTACTGGTGTGGCTGGCACAATCAGTGCTGCAGCCCTACTAGTAGCATTTGATTTACTGGCCCTGGGCACATGTAGTGCACTCTACTAGGGACTTATAGGTAAATTAAATATGCTAATTTTTGATAAGTCAATCAAACCAGGTATTAGGGGAGAATGGCCTGCACTATAGCACTGGTTGGCAGTGGTAAAGTGTTCTAAGTCCTAAGGTCAACAAAAAGAAAACATCAAAAATATGAAGCAAGCAGGCAAAATGTTTGGGGAACACCACCCAAAGGTTGTCAGCTCTAACAATACCATTTCCCAACACACTACATAATGAACAGTAGAGATTTTTTACTCGCATGTAATATATTTACCCTTGGTCTGAACAATCAACATTCATATGACCACTCATGTTTAATGCTATCAATAAAACATCAGTCTAATCCATACTCTCAAATGTATTCTATAATGCATCCCATTATTTCATTGTAAACAAAACTGCCATTGTGTAAAATGAAGGCTTTTAAGGGTCCATTCGCATCCTCCATTGGTTGGAAAATAGCTAGAGCACTGTCACCAAAGAAGATAGTGCATAGATAATTCCACCATAGTTAAATTCCCACTATCGTACTCAACAAAGATAGATAATATCTCCACATTAATTCCAAATGATGTCTCCTTAATTTGGGTTCCCAAATTTTGGGAATTCCCAAAATAATTATTAGTACACCCTGGGGCATATTCTCAAGAACGTGTGATAACCACCGCAAGTGTAGCTTAACGCAACCCTTCACATCGCAGTCTATCGTGGGAAAACAACTCTGGGGCCGATTCCGATCTCGGCCGGTAGTGCTCCGAATCGGATTCGGATTCACCGGATCCGAATCGGAGCCCTGTTTCCCGACCGAATCGTACGCGGGTCCGGCCGAGCGAGTACGATGCAAGCACCCGCGAAATCGCCGACCGACTCGAACGCGGCTTCAACACGCTCCGACCGACTCGCATGGACACGACTCGCACTGCGCTATGGAGACGTTTCCCGGCCGGGTAAGTACGATGCGCGCCGCGAGCAGTCCGACCGACTCGCGCCGTCCGGCTCGAAAAAGCTGTCAGAGCCGGACTTTGGGGGTCCGCATCGGACCCCCTGTACGAGTAGGCGCGTGAGTCGCACACAGGGGGGACCCATGGGTCCCCCCTACCTGTGCTTGTACGCCGCGATGCGCATGGCCGCGTACACGCTGTAGGGGGTGCCCTTGTTCGCCTCGCACCCATTGAGTCAATGGGAGCCCGCGTACGCGTTGTACGACAGGCTCCCATTGACTTCAATGGGAGTCCGACCGACAAGAGTCCGATAGCATGCGTGCGCATCGTACTCGTTCGTCGGACTGCTAGGGTCCGATTCGGACGGAATTCTCTCCGGGTCCGGCTCGGTCGGAGAGATTTCCGGCCCGAATCGGAATCGGCCCCTCTGTGTCAACGTGGTATTCACAACACGGCGGTACCATGCGATAGTCACACGACAACGCGTCAAATGAACGCGTTAAAAACAACGCAACGCCACAAAAAAGCGAAACCCCAACGCAAAAATAGTAGCGATGACGCCAATCGCGATACAAAAATCTACGAAAATCAGCCACAGGCCTGCAATTCCCACGCGTCATGCAGGAAAATGCACTATAAAAGTAGAAAAAAAACATACCAACAAAAGCCAAACAACAGCAAAGCACAATGGAGGCATCCGGAGCAAGTACAGAGGACAACCAGAACCCCACAAGCCCCCCGGAGGAACAGCCAGGGACCTCGGGGTCAGGGAAGGGCAAGGACAAGAAGAGTAGGAAGAAGCGGTTCAGTCCGCAGGAAAACAGGATCCTGATAACGGAGGTGATAGAACACCATCAACCACTGTTCGTCACCTCCACTGCGCCACTGGCAACTAAAAATGGAATATGGCAGACCATCGTGGACAAGGTGAATGCAGTCGGAGTGCTGAAGAGGACAATGGGCGAGGTCAAGAGGCGCTGGAATGATGTGAAGCGCAAAACCAAGCTGAAACTCGCACACAACCAGAAGGCAGCAATGCAGACTGGAGGTGGGAGTCCAGCGCCACAGGAGGAGCTGGACGAGATGGAGGAAATGGTGTCCACAGTCATCAGTGGGGAGACGGTGGCAGGAGTTGGGGGACCGGACACTGCTCAACATGACGGGACACAACAGCAACAGGGTGAGTAACCACCAGGGACTGGGGGGACGGGGGGAGATGGGCACAATGGCACACATGCACAATGAAGCATAGCACATCTGCAGACAAACCATGCCCCAGACCCACAACTCCCACCAAGAGACCAATGCACACAGGTATGCAACATCTCAGCACTGCATAAGCACAGAACCCAGAGGCACACCGCATGAAAGGGATAAGGGCAGCTAAATCAGAGCTGCAAGGATGACTCCCCCAAAATGCGGCACACACACATTACATGCAGAGCACATCAACATTGACAATGATGTGGTACAAACCACAACACGTCCACAACAGAACAGAGGACACAACTGGTGCCGCATGTGCGTAGAAACTGGCCAATCACATTTGGCACTGCAGGGAAATGTGAGTTGACAAAATACAAGTACAAACACACATCCATGATGTAGTCGGAATGTCCACTGTCCCGCATCAAATAGGCAGCTCCCCCAAACAGTCACAATGTACACTGTCATGCAGTCTGAATGTAAACATGTACAATGCGTCAACATACATGTGAACACGATGTTAAACTGCATCTCCCCTTCACATTGCACGGGGAAATCCAACACCTCCTGCAGAGCAGTCCGAACCTCTCTTCTCTGATGACGAAGAGGACCACCACACCTTCGACTCCGACGCTCTCCAACAGCTCGTGGAGAGCCTCCGCAGCCCACTTCCAGGATCAGGGCAGCCCAGCTGCCATGAGCAGAACCCACCCCCTGCACAGCACACACAGCAGGCAGCACCCACCACCACAGCTGCCTCCCAGGACCCCCACGATGAACACATGGCCTTCCAACGCCGTGTGTTAGGGTGCCAGGAGAAGCTGGCTGAACAGGTGCAGGTGGGGTTCGACCGCATGGCAGCCAAACTAGACGCCATACGTGGGTGTCTAAGTCCCATCAGGGACCACTCACAGTCCCTAACGGACACCCACAGTCTGCTCCATGCTCTCCAACGGACCA